>VWZU01004887.1:135251-173210 GCA_013397095.1 Sterrhoptilus dennistouni | reverse complement strand
AAGACAGGTGAGGTCATTACAACAGACAACAAAAACATGTAAAGTGACTTGCTCCCTGTCATACAGTAGCAACCCATTCCTAACTAGCTGAAAATAAGAACTCTGCTATATGCTTATTCATAAATTTTTATTCTTAAATATTTTTTATATATTAGAATTTTTTTATCTCCACTTTTTTCTATTTTTCAGCAATAGCTATATTAGCAGTAGTAAATAACCGGAAGAGACAATGCAGTGAAATACACCATCCTGAAAATATATTTACAATATTCCTGCTTAAGAAATGTAAAAACAATGTTTGATCATATTTTGTAGTGACTCATATATAAAACATTGCATGTATTTCTGTGACTCATTAAAAGCCTCTTAAAACCAACTTATTCACCTGAGAGAGGAATGTGCTGGAAATCCTTTGTAGCATGCCTCTAAACCTTTGTGAGGGTATAATAATTCAAGATAAATAAAAGAACTTACAGAATTTCATTCATAAATGAAAAAAAAAAAAAAAGCTAAACCAGAATCAAATTAAAATCTGTCTTAAAATATCTTTTGTTTGTTTGTTTGTTATTAGCTGGATTAAGGACCATGATATTTTATGGTCCGTTAGGGTAATTTTGGTACTGAAAAACAAATTGTGTTAAGCAACAGCAGGAGGTTCAACAAGGCCAGGTGCTGGGTCACAACAGCCCCAGGCAGGGCCACAGGCTGGGACAGAGTGGCTGGAAAGGACCTGGGGGTGCTGGTGACAGTGACTGAACATGAAGCAGGGTGTGCCCAGGGGGCCAAGAAGGCCAGTGGCATCCTGGCCTGGATCAGCAATGGTGTGGGCAGCAGGAGCAGGGCAGGGATTGTCCCCCTGTGCTGGGCACTGCTGAGGCCACACCTGGAGTGCTGTGTCCAGCTCTGGGCCCTCACTGCAAGAAAGACACTGAGGGGCTGGAGAGAGTCCAGAGAAGGGGAATGGAGCTGGGGAAGGGTCTGGAGCACCAGTCCTGTGAGGAGCAGCTGAGGGAGCTGTGGGTGTTTATCCTGGAGAAAAGGAGGCTCCATCAAATCATCTTCAGTCAACTTGAAGAACATTTAATTTTCCCACACCTTTGCATCTGAGCACAGGATAAACCATCAGGACGATTCTTGTTGGTTTTGTTTTGATATGCTTCAATTCCCAGGATTGGATACCTGTTGACCTAAAGAATGCCTTATATTGCTTTAGTTAATAAAAAAAAAATTGCTTTAAAGATGGAGGTAAATACCACTATTCCCACATTAGAGCCAAGTAACCCTCAGAATGAGGTAGACTGCAAATCAGTACCAGGCATCACACAGCCAGTGAAATCTTGGCCTTATTTAAACAACTGCATTGGTTTTGCATGGCCAGTTTCTGCTAGCAGGGGTGCTACAGGGGCTGATTCCATGAGAAGCTGTGAGAAGCTTCCCCATGTCAGACAGAGGTGATGCCAGGCAACTCCAACATGAGACCCACCACTGGCCAAGGCCAAGTTCATTAAATATGGTGGTAGCATCTCTGCATTAACATACTGCAGAAGGAAAAGGAGTTATCATGCAGAGGTAATTTCAGCCAGAGAAGAGCAGGTAGAGAGGAACAGCCCTGCAGACACCAAGGCCACTACAGAAGAAGAGACAGGAGCTGCTCCAGGCACCAGAGCTGAGGTTCCCCTGCAGCCCCTGGTGCAGACCATGGTGAGGCAGCTGTGCCCCTGCAGCCCATGGAGGTCCCTGGGGATGCAGAGATCTGCCTGCAGACCTTGAAGGAGACTCACTGGAGCAGGTGGACACCCAAAACAAGGCTGTCATCCCATTGGAAGCCTATGCTGGAATAGGGTCCTAGCAGGGACCTGTAGACCCAGAGAGAGAGGAGCCCATGCTGGAGCAGGTTGTTCTTGATGGACTGCACCCCATGGTAAGGGGCTCACACTGGAGAAATTGGTGGAGAACTGTCTCCTGTGGGAAGGACCCCACCCTGGAGTAGTGAAAGGACTCCTCTCTAAGCAGCATAAGCATAAGTGGCCTGGAGGGAGGGTGGGGGAAGGTGTGTTTAAGATTTGTTTTACTTCTATTATACTGTGCTGATTTTTGTTCTGACTGTAATAAATTCAGTTATTCTCCCCAAGTCAAGTCTGTTTTGCACAGGATGGTAATTGAAGGGTGATCTTCTCTGACCTTATCTCAGCTCATGAGGCTTTCATTACACTTTTACTCCCCCATCCAGTTGTGCAGGAAGGTGAGAGAGCAGCTTTGGTGGGTACCTGGCATCCAGCCAGTGTCAAACCACCACAACTATAGAGTTATTGAATACAACAAGGCTAGTATTCCATCCAGTTTCTTCAGTGGTTGGTAGAGAAGCTCACTCTCTCACCAAATCACAGAAAACTTAACAAGTTATTCTGCTTTTTTGATTATCTGTTTTTCCCTGCATGCTTTGAATTATACATGAAATCATTATCACAAAGAACTCTTGTTTATTTGTCATTTAAATTAGACCCTCCAAGATCAAAACTATTACAAATTTCCAGTGACACCTTTGTCCTATGGAAATTTTGTCAACATTTCAGCATTTCTTCAAAAACACCACACAAGTAACGAAAGGAAGATTGGACACAGAAAGAAAATTCTGTTGTTCTAGCTTCCCTTGAAATATAATAATTATGCAAGGGAAATTTTAAACAAAAGTGGAAATAACAATAAAAATTATAACAAGCTATTGTGTTGGAAGGAAAACTGGTACACTACTTAGTCACTCCAAATATACAAGTATTATGGATAGCAATGCAGCTTGCTCTGTTACCTACAAAATGTTTCTGACTACTGAATAAGGTTTTCTTACTGATCTAAAGGAACATGTAACAAATACATTCAGCAAATATAAATACATAATTTGCTAACTCTGGGTTTTGCTTATGCCTGGTGAATGTATGTAGGTTGCACTACAGCCTTTCATGTAATGTGGATAATCGAATTGTTCTCCAGGTTTTCAGTGTAGGGAGTAGAATTCATGTTTACTAATGTTAGAAACTCAGGCTCAAATCCTTCAGGTTGCACTCATTAAAATTTGTTTATGACCTCAAACAGTTTATGGTCTTAATATTACCATGAGACAAAATAGTCTTTATCACAGAGGTTGTAGCTGAATATTGTCTTTCTTCGTTATTGTACCTCTTATCTTTTTCACCTACCATACCTGGAGATAATCTACTCCAAAACATAGGATCTGTACCCAGGGCACATATCATTTATCAAATCTTTCTAACAAGGTGAGGACTAAACTTGATAATCCACCAAGTTTTAAAACCTTTCTTGTTTATTGATCACAACCCTCAGCTTGAAATTGAAGCATTTCAACACCATAGTAACTTTTCTTTTTAGGATGGAACAAAATATTTAAGTATTCTCTTCTCATTCCCAAATGGCTTTCCTCTTTCCCAAATCCAAGAATGGAAGTACAATTTCCCTAATTCAGAAGCTTTGTCTAAATTATCCTTTCCAGCCATTCTAACAAGTTCAGTACAAAGTTTCCCAGCTGTGAGACTCCTCTACTACAACACCAAAAGTGGAAACAAATTACTTTTGCACCAATGAAAGGACACAGACTCAGGCACTGATCTCAGAAAAATACTGCTTCCATCTGTAGTGGAGCATCCCCAGCCTGTGTTGAAATATTGATGCTACTTAACACAACCCAGTTGACTAACATCCCTTATGTAACAGAGAACAGAAATACAACACAAAAAAGAGTTCAAATTGCACTCAAATTAGTATCAGGTTCTGCTCTCTCCCAAGAGAGATTTCTGTGCTAAACAGAAAAGTTTTTTTTTACATGGAATTAGCAGAGTTGTTGAATCCCACATGCACAAAAGGTTGCAGCATGCTTCAATGTACACACCCAAATCCCTAGGTACTGAGCCCAGAGTGTACCTACCCAAGCTACGTAAGTGCCAAAACCACCCATGCCTTTTTCTCTCCTGGAAAGAAATTAGTCCAGTTGGTAATTTCTTTGTGAAAACAGAACCTAGGTGACACCCCTGCAGTCATGCAGATCAGAGATACTGAACTCACTCAGCAGAGTAGTAGCCTATGCAAGAAGCATGGCATTAGACAAAAGCAGGGGATGTGAAGTACTTCACTGGCAGTCATGAGGGCATAGACTCCAAGTGCAAATCTAAAATGGTCAATAGGATGAAGAAATGAAGATAAACTACCAATCAATCAAATATTTGTTGTAACCTTCTCTGTAAATACAGGCAAGGGTCAGCTACAGCAGTAAGTCAGGAGCCAGTCAGGAGCGTTCAGTGCTTTCTGCCTGCCCTTGTTCCCTTTCCTCCCAACATGCACACAC
This sequence comes from Sterrhoptilus dennistouni, assembly GCA_013397095.1. Lineage (NCBI taxonomy): Eukaryota > Metazoa > Chordata > Aves > Passeriformes > Zosteropidae > Sterrhoptilus > Sterrhoptilus dennistouni. The sequence continues at coordinate 168,856 of VWZU01004887.1, read as the reverse complement.
AGCATACTCACATTTCCTGAGGGACAGGGATCTGTCTGAAACTTTCACTAGTATGAGTCATGGTGCCATCAATTTTTGCTCCAGAAAAATAGGTGGTACACTAAAAATCCCACGTGCCAAAAGCCTGCATACTGCACTGGAAGGCTGAAGAATGATGAGCTTCATCCTTATGAATTCCAGTGAAGAGGACAGGCTATAAAACAGAGCATGTGACAAGTAATTCCTCTTGGAAAGTCAGCTCATAAGTGATCCCAGCTGGTTTTCATTACCATAACTCTCAAAGGGACACTATTCTACACCTCATCCCAAACCTGACTCTACAATGCAAGAGAACTGAGTTCAGCATTTGAGCACAGCCTACAGAAAGGCTATCGGTGACTGCACAGAAACTTAACAGACAGCAATTGTAGAAAATATTGTGAAGACTCATCTATAGACTGGTACTAAGGCACATCAGACAGCAAAGTCTTGAGAGGTCCATTTTCTCTTTGGTTAGCTCTTGTCTGCTTTTTATGTCTTTAAGGGTTGCCATTAAAAAACACAGGTCACAGTTTGAAAATGCCTCAAAATGAGAAGCTGAATAATGCATGCAAAGTAATAAAGCATCAGCAGACAATGATATAAAGAAAAAAATTCAGCTTCAGCAATTACTGTCACTTAAAGCTAGTTCTGGTATTTAAAAAATGTCAAAATGTAAAAAAATATAGAACCATATCTGCCTATCTGCTTCCTATCCCTCACAAACCTTTCTTTCTCTACAGCTTGAGGACTTATGAGACAAACAGGATAGGGCAAATAGATCTTCATATAAGCAGAGAGAATACACAGAAGAACTTAAACAAAGATTGGAAGAGCTTCAGAAATGCAGAATGTAATTTACTAGCATAGCTATCTCTTCCCAAAAGCACTTGACATGAATAGCAAAAACTGACAGCAAAACCTGGCCCGGGGGAAGAGTAAGAGCTTCATGTCTTGAGGACATCTTTGGGGATGATCTGTGGATGAGCCCAGTGTTTGGATTTTGCCTGTAAGCAGAAACTCTGTAGGGCTTCCAGCATGTTTTCTGTTGTCAGATAACAAATAACCTTGCAGCTATTTCCCTAAGAATACATGGCAGTTATACAGCCAGCCGTGTTTTGAAAGAATTTGGATTTTGTGAGTTTTCTCTGCATTTTCCTATGAGAGGCCATGAAATGGCCTAAAACAAGTCCTTCTGTTTAAATAGGTAATGATTATACATTAAATACTTAATCAGATGATTTTGGTCTTTCTGTGAGGGAATTTTTTTTACTTTTGATCTCAGACACGACATAATAATGTCAATCAGCTGCACAGCTTTGAGCCCAAGAGGCAGAATTAAATTTTTCCTTTGCCTTTTTCTCTTTAGGAGGAGAAAGATTTAGAATTAAGAAATCAGTCTTTACATAAAGCACTTACTGTGAAAACATGAAGCCAGATCTCATTGGTATGGTTCTTGAGTAGAAAAGTCCATTTATTCTGGGTTCACTTTCCCTACATGAAAGATGCAAAATGCCAAATGCAAAATGTGCTGTGCTCAAGAGAAAAGATTGTTACTTAAAAGATTATTGGAAAAAGTAATTTAATTTAGAATTATATCCCACAGACCAGGGGATGCCTTAAATAAGACATATGATTAACATACTGGAATTTTAGGTGGCTTAGGGACCTCTTCAGACATCTGGGGATATATTTTCAGGTTAAACTGTAGTTTGCTCCTAGCTTCAGAGAGGATTCTCTGTGAACCTACCACAGCGTGGTTTTCAGAGGTTTTTGGCCATAAGATGTGTTCTGGGTACACTGACTTCTGCACAGTCCAGATTACGGACGTTCACCTTCTCACAGAAGCAAAAAAGAGTATTTTTGGGCCTGTTCTTTCAGGATGAAAAAGGTCATGACTCTTCATTAGAGCTTTATATCTCTTTTGCAAGAACATCCTTGACATTAGACAAAGAAACCCAGAATAAAAAAAATACTGTAAAATAACAACACATATGTCACTCTGGAAAATAAAATAGGATTGCAGATTCTAAATATCATAGAGGGTAAGCATAGGGTCTTATATTGCATGTAAAATCTCTTCCTTAGAGATATTTTAGTTAATTTATCTATTCATCTGCCCTCAGGGAGGAGACCTTGTGAAGTTTTTGGCACAAACATTATCCTCTCTTTATCCCATGAGATGAGACTACACTATTTGTAAAACAATTTCAAAGGAAAAAAAATCTTCATAGAAGAAACACTGATTTATTGATAGGCTTAGGTATTTTGTTATCAAACCAGTGTTTGAGGTTTAAGTATCACTTATAGCTCTAACTTCAAAAGAAACATTTGGTGCATGAAAATATTCATTCACTTCTTCCCATCTCCACAGCATTTTCCTGAAACACCAAGAAACACTGTAACTTTAGCCAGACAGCAAAACACGTATTAAACTGGAAATTCAAAACTACTGAACTGAAGCATTCTAAATAAAATTGGAAGGCCAAAACAGCAAGTGAAAAAATGAAGCTGACTTTCTCAAATGTTACCTCCATGGACAGGTTTTGTCAGGCCTCAGAAATCCATACTATGCCTGCCTCTCTTGGGAGGACTCATTGAAACACTGAAGCAACAACTCCTGTCTGAGCAGTGCAGCCAGGGTCATTTTAGGCCATGCCTGGTCAGTACCAAGGACCACAGTCTCTGCATAAGTTACTCACCACACTTCTAAACACAGAAGCTACCACTCAACTAGGTCGCCTTTAGTGGAAACAGAATAATGAGCCAACCAGAAAAGAAAATTCATAAGCATTAATTAAGTCAATGCCAACAGTTTTGTAACTGACGGAGCATATTGACAAAAAAAAAAATATAAAACAGACCAAGGTAGCTGACAAGCAATCAAATAAGCAGTGTAGAAAGCAAGGCAGCACTTTAATTTTTTGACTCTTAAATATTTCTTGGGGAAGAAATGTTGTTAAACATGAGTAAACAAGAGAACTTGATTTTTTTAAGAATCTTTGAGACCTCAGAATGTATCTAGCTGCAAAGACAACTGAACATCACAAAATAGAAGATACCAATACAAGTAAGCTAACTCACAGTTCAAACATTTTTCACTTTTCAGGGTGACACACCTGCAAAACAAACAGTACCACATACAAACATAACAGACGAAAATAAGATAAAGTATAGAGGCAAGTCTGTTTTACTTTATGACCTTTGTATCTCACCTCCATCGCAGAAATGCAAGACTTCATTCTAGGATGGGCAGTGACCTACCTGCAGGGTTAATGTAGCTTGGTCAAAGCTGAGCAGCACAGTAAACATTGCTCCTTATCAATCCCTGCAACACACAGGTGATTGAAAAACACAGTATCAATCTCGTAGGAGGGAGAGATGGTGATAGCCACGCTCAAACAAAACTGTTTTCAAAGACAATGTAGCTAACAGGAGCATTTGGTTTTTAAATTTTCCTGCCTCTTGTTCCAGTAAACTTATTTCAAGCAGAATCATATGAGGACCAAAACCGGGCCTTTCCAGGCTGGAATGGGATTTCCTGCTTGACAGGCTGGAAGTAATGTTGGACCTTAATTTTAGCACTGCAATATACCTGCACCACCTTCCTCTCACCTTCCTTCCTCCATCACCACTGTGATAGCACAGAACTGTAAATTTTCCATGGAAAACTAAGACCACCAACACTGCCTTGATGTAGTAAGCACTAACAGATTTGAAGCCATAGAAATTTTCTGGGAGAAAAAGACACAGCAAGAAGGAAATATAACTCATTGGCAGACAGAAAAAAGAATTTAAAATCATCATTACATACTCTAAGTGTAGAAAACTTAATTCTGTTGTTCCTCCCCTTTCCCATCCCACAAAAAAAAAAAAAAAGATCTGTCTCATATTTACCTAGTCTCTGAACCCTGTTTTCCCAACACACACTTTCCATATGGGTATGGTAACATATGAAGTTTTATTCCCTCTTTACATTAAGACTCTATTACATTTTCTTGCTAGGCCTGTCAGTGGCTATGAGTGCTGCCCTCTTGCACCTCAGCTTCATTTCCATGAGAGAATCAGATAATGACAATTGTTTCATTCCTGTGAAGAGGTAAGGGAAACAGTTTGATGCACACAAGACAAGAATGCCTTCGCTGTAAACATAATCAGGATGAGCACGCATGTGAACAAGGCAAGACAACAGAGAGGCTGCCAGAGTCCAGATATTTCAGCACAGAGAAATATCTGTTCCAACAGCTGTCCTTGACTGGGGCAGCATTATTAGAGAGCACAGAACCTGGAGGAGGCAGCCAACAGGGTTTGTCAAGATCTGCCTTCCTCATAGGTGTTTATTGTTCGTACCTGAAGTTCAACCTTACTTAGAAAATAAGCACAGTTTAAAAGGTTTATTTTCAGCAATAAGCTTTAAAAGAGAACAGCAAAAAGTGAGACCTTGTATAAGACACAGTAAGAATAGCAAAACCTTGAATGACCTGGTGTTGAAGTTGATGACTTCCAAGAGCCTTAAGTCACTTTACTTATCTCATGTATATGACATGAGGTCGCCTTAAAATGTGCCAATTTTCAAAGCTCATCCTTAACAGGTATTGGGCTGGAGTTAGAATTCCCTGTGCAATTAGTTTTGCATTACCTGTGTGACTGCAATGGCTGCTCTGTTATATGTCCTGTACCGAAAAGTGAGGGGTGGAAGTACAAATTCACAGGCAGGCACTTGCCATATTCTAACATTTTTAGGCTTTTCTTAGCAACTTATGTACTAAGAACTTCAGCCCACAGTTTTTCAAAATGCACTTATTTTTATAGCTTACATAAAATGTTATGATTCCACATTTAACTGTTGGGAGAAGGAAGACATGCTAGCTCAAATCTTTCATTGAGGCCAGTTTCTTTCAGAGCCTCTGGTACCAATCATTGCCACTGAGAGTCTGGATTGGAACTGAATGAAGTCCAAGAAGCAAGCCCAAGAAGAAATTTCTAGGAATGGTTTTGTGTTGAGCAAAATTGACTGCTTACAACTGGAAATCTGCAGAAAGTGGGACTCTTTTGTGTTGGAAACACTAATGTGTTGTCAGGTTTACAAACCCCAAGGAGCATACACAAACTGCTAGAAGGCAGAAAATTTCAGGTTTAAAAGAACCTATAAAGCAGACATCTCATCAGTGTCATGTAAATCGACCTTTACAGCTGGTAAAAACAGTTGGTTTTCTCTCCCATTAAAATCCTTTCATTTGCCATTTTCTTTTTACAGTCTCTTCTGATTACATAAAATAAGCAATTCTCCCTCTGGAGCTGGCAGGGCCCCTGTTACCGTTGATACAAAGGATTTTAGTTCCAACATCTTTTTCCTTTACATGTCATCTTTTTCATCAACAGACCCATGGCTAGCAGAGAAAAGACCTCAGAGAAGAGAGGCACTGGTGAGCTATTTCCATGCCATTCCCAAAAATATATTTCTGGCAAGAGATTTCCCACAGGACAGCTGTGCTGAAAGTGTAATTCCAAAACTGTGCCTTTGCATTATCCCATAAACATGATTCTGGGGGGATTATTTAAAAGGCATTTCAGCATTCTGCCACGCACACCACACAACAGCAGAGGAGATTCAGTTCAGATAAAGTACACACATTTTATGGAAACAGCAGGGAGAATTTCCATGAATTTAACAAAAAGTTCCAGTTCGTGGAGAAAGTAAGGAAACTGGCACTGGGAACATTCTGCGAACAATTAACACATTAAGCCCTTTGGCTCTATTTTCTCTTATTATTCTTAGCCACTGGTATTTCCAGGAGTGCTGATACATTTAGGATCATATGAAGAGTGAACAGGTTTCTCTGGAGGGTAGAAACTGGAAGCAAATTATGCACATACTGAACAGGCCAGCTGGGAAACCTGCCTAGCTGAAAGTCATGCAATCTGTACCACTCTGTCTTCATTAAAATCTATTCTGCAAAAATAGCCTTTCAGTGATTGCCACCAATCTTGTCACATACATATGTCACAGTGATGCTGTCATGATCTTGGTAAATATTTGTAATCATCCCCTTAAAAAGAGAGCTGTGCCCTGAATTTCTCAGTGTATCATGTGTTTGATATTGTTTTCTTTAACTTATAGACCTTTATATTCTCAGTTATTAACATATGAACAGAAAAATTATCTGAAGGATTTTGATTCTCCATTCTATACATAAGTGAACTTATTTATCATCTATTATGATAAAAACCACAAATTTTCTTTTTCTTATTTCTGAATGTAATGTTAGTACAAGAATTAAATTGTGTTAATTAAAGACAATGATCTCTAAAATCCTGCTTAACTAAAACAATGTGAATATTTCCCACTAGAAGGAAAAACATCTTGAAATACCTCTTCAGTCAGGCTGTTGTACTTTCTGTATTGCTTTTAATTCTGAAATATAGTAACTTCTATCAGCACTTGATCTCTCAGCATGACAGATAGATCAGAAGTACTTCTCTTATGTGCTGGTCTGAAAAAGAGAGAAACCAATGTTCTCTTTCACTGGATTTAAAAATATACTAACCATGCAGGCAGAAAAAAAAAAGTGCATTAATATTGACAGAACTTCTTCCCATTCCAGGACATGATAATGTTTTACAGAAAAGGACATGTCTACCATGAACCCTCATCTACAGGCATAAATGTAACTAAATTAAAACCCATACTTTCCCAAAATTCAACCACAAGGATAATGAAGGGTTGTAAAAGTTACCTATAAACAAGAAAAAAAAAAAAAAAAGAAAAAAAAAAAAAAAAAAAAAAAAAAAAAAAAAAAAAAAAAAAAAAAAAAAAAAAAAAAAAAAAAAAAAAAAAAAAGCCAAGAGTCATCATGCTATATTGCAGTTCCTCGTGTTTTGCTGGCTAGTTGTGCATACATCAACTTCTAATGAATACACTCTAACCCAGCTACAGAAAACAGAAAACAACACTTATCACATGCAGGATTACTACAAAAGCACTTTTAAGAGCAGCAGAAGTGTGTCTCCTCTATGTTATGTGAACTAATACACAGATCATAAGACATTTTTCTTTTTAAAACACCATTTGCTTTCCCCGTCTGCATTTGGATTTCCTGATACAGGGGAAGTTGCATTCATATGGCTTCTCTGCCTTGCTCAGGAAGTAGCTGGTGTTAAGACCTGGCTGAATGCAGGTAAATTGCAGATGATTGCTCTGTTCAACCCCAGACTTCACACTCTTCATGTGAATCTCTATCTGAAGAAATAGTCTGTACCAAAAATGTAACAGGAGACAGTTTAAATAATACCTGTTACTACTGCACAGATGCACCCAGCAGACCAGCAAAGACACCAGTTTACAGTCTTCATGACTTGAATTGTTCAATATAATCAAATTGATTTGAAATAGGCTTATCCAGCTTAAAACTGTTTGTGGAGATCTGCTGAAGAATATCAAGAAGAGCAGGGTGACCTGAACAAAGCAAGGAATGAAATTCTAGTGAATGCAAAATATTACATGTGGGTAAATACATAACCTTACATAGATGCAGAGTTATAAACTAGACTAGCCAAGACCATGTAGGAAATCAGGTACACAAAAAAATCAAAGCTCAATGTTCATAACAATCCATCTCACCGCACATCTAGAACTGTAAAACCTACAGACAGAGAAGTCCAGGATGGTGATGGGGTTTGGAAGAGTTTCTCTAAACAGAAGGACTAAATTAATTCTTTTATTTTTTAATTTAACTTTCCAGTTTGTCATTCTGATTAAATCAAGTTAGTCTCAGGTTTCTTCAAGAGGACTACTTGGCAGGGCTCATGAAGACAGGAAAATGAAATCAAGTACCATTAAAAGAAAAAAAATTTTAAAAGCCGAACAAAAGCAAAATATGAAGAAAATATGGTAGGAGACTACAAGATGATAAATGCCACAAAGGTTTTTAGAGAGGGATTCTTCGTGACTTGTCACAATACATAAATAAGGAGGCACCAAAAGAAATTATCCAGTTTAAACAAAAGGAAATGCTTTTTCCACATAGCTTCTTAATTGGAGTGTGGAATTCATTACCACAGGAAGTTGTGGAGGCCACAGCATAAAAGAAATTGAAAAAAAAAGGGGGGGAATTTGTGGAGGATAAACCCACTGGCGGCTATTAGACACAATGGTCCAGATGCAAATTTTAGCACAGGAAATTCTTAAACTATCAGTTACTGGAGGTGAGGATAATAGTTTCCTGTATCCCCTGTTTCTCATCCTTCGCTTTAAGCACTTTTTGCAGGCCACTGCTTGCAATAGGACAGTGGATTGGCTGGACCTTCAATTGATTCAAATAGAAGTTGTTATGGTCTTAAGTCAAATTGCATTTACTACGGTGTGAGAAAACATGGTGAGTCACCACTATCAAGTAAAACATGAAGTCAAATTCTGTAATTTGTATAGTTACCCAAAGCAAGAGATGCAACTTTCTGAGGATGACATAAGAAAATTCCCAGTGACTACAAAATACATACTTGCAAAAGAGATGCTACATCAAGGAAGTCCTGAGTTTTGCATGACAGAAATCTCGTTTTGCAGTAAGCAGCATCCAAATGGAGACTTATGTCTGGGTTGAACCTCAACAACTAGGAAACATACCTGCCCAAGCTTACCCAAAAACTCTCCAAGGAGGAGCACTGAGAGTGCTATCTATAAATAATCCCTAGTTTTAATTATATGAGTCTGAACTATGTCTAGTCTTTGTCAAATAACAAAAATACTATTCTGTTTACCAAAAACATTACCAAGCAAATGTATCCAAGAATTCAAACTGGGGTAGGCACCAGCAAATGCTGTGCTGTCCTTGTGCTGCGACCAACAGCACGAAAAGCTGAGCATTCTGGTGACATCTTCCTCAAAAGGTTTACAGCAACATTTCTGCCACATGCTATCTTACCCTTCAGGAAGTCCCTACAATGAGGAAGGGGGCATGGGGGAGGTTGTTCATATTCATGGTTGCAGCAAAAACACAACACGTCTTGTGGCTCAGGAGGGCTAACCCCAGAAATGTAATATTGCTCAATAAAACTAACCACAGGCATTCCTGACTACCGTGAACGAGACATGCTCTAGTCTGCTGAACGTTTGTAAAAGGCAAATTGTTGCTAGCAAGAACTAGACTTCATTCCAAAACAAGCCTCTAATTTTGTTCATAAATCCACTCATACATTTACTCAGGATGAGTCTAATAATCCAGGGAGCAGAATACTTCTGGAGTAGTACAGCAACACTCTGTGACACGCAGAGCTATCCAGAGGGGCAAAGAAAAGTCCAGGACAGAAAATCTCAGGGAGTCCCACTGAGCACCTGTCCCCTAACAGATAAGAAAAGCTTCTGTGCTCGTTGGGACTCAATAGCAGAGACTGGCGGCTGCATGAGGTTGCCAGAAATACAAGCCTTTGGAAACAAGGTGCCAAACTTGCCCACACCTAATTAGCTACACATTCAGGGGTGTTAGCACCCAGCTACCACATCTATACAGGAGAAAGGTCTTCATCCACCGTTCTTACAGCTTCTCGTGTGAAACGGCATAGTAAACTACATCAGACTTCAACACATTGCATTCAAAATCTTCGTGCTTTTTTCTCATGATCCTACACATACTTATTGTTTTTTTTAAAGTAACAATCCTCATTACTAGTTTCATCTATAAAATTGTAATTTAAAACTCTTTTATTAAAAAGCTTGATAACATCTGCTTAAGTATCATTTCCTTTAAACTGAAAATCTCGTGGTTGTGTATTTGGTCACTACATTTTTCTGCTATTGAAAATGTACTTAAAAAGAAAAAAAAAAAAAAAAAAGGCACACGCCCAAGTGATCAAAAGAAAGTTAATTGCTGAGACTGACTTACGATAAGAACCAACACAGTCAGCACTTTGAAAGAGTGGCTCAGAAGAACCGGCACCAACAGAGAGGCTCTCTGTAGTCCTCTGATATTTACATTAGAAGGCATTTGTGCCAAGCCCAGCAAATTTTCTGACTGAAGGCAGCAAGTCCCGTGCAGAGGGTGAGGAAGGAGGGGCGGGCGAGGGGCTGCGGGCAGAGGGAGCTGCGGGGTAAGAGTTCCTCTCCCCCCAGCTCAAAGGGTAGGAGGAACAATGCTGAGAAAGGCAGGCGGCTACGCCCAGGTCAGTGCCGAGGGACAGGCCCCCACCGGCCACAGCCCCCACCGCGTCCTGGCTTTTCAGTAGCATTTACACTTTCGGAGTTGTGAGCCACGGAGCTTTATTTCCTTGTCTGACTTGGTGACTCCAAGGGGAAATACATTAGAAGATTAAATTTGCTTAGTGATAGACTATAAAGGGGACAGTTTTTATGCATCGCTAGCAGGCATTCCTTGGCTGACATCTGTGTAACCACAACAGCTGTTTTTTCCCCAACGGGACCTGCACTTACTGCTGCACGTTCCAGGTGCCTGGGCCAGGTGTGGGGTTACCCCACAGCAGGCCCTGGGGACCCCGGGTGCTGCCCAGCCCAAACACCCCTTTGTCAACACTCTCTCTTCACCCCCGGGCAGAGCTCTCTGCCTGGCTGCCCTCCTGCTCTGTTTAATGCTCATATGGACCGGTTTCGCACACAGAGGAAAAAACCGGCTTGGTATCAACAGAATGCATTTCTTATAGGGCGGTGCAAGAAGATGCTGCACCAATTAATTAATCATACCCGCCTCAGACACATTTGTGATTTGGGGGATCCAAGCATTCCTTATGTGTAGCAGCTGCACCCCCACGCAGGAGGCAGGTGAGGCTTGGGGAAGTCCCAGCGCCGCACACCTTGGCAGCGTTTGCCATGGCACCCACGGGTGCCTCTGTTTCCCTCAGAACATCACCCCACAACCAGGCATCGTGGCTCCAGACCTTCCTTCCCACGGCAGCTCTGCAGGGGAGAGCCAAGGAAGGGCTTGTGCTCTGTTAAGCGAGGAGGCGGCAAATAGCATCACAGGGCGTCTGGCAGCACCACAGTGCACAGGCAGCTTCAATCAGACGCCTTAACCAAGGCCTTGGGTACACCTAACCTGTGTGGAAATTCATGGAACAGCTCGCTACCGAGGGAGGCAAAAATTGTGCTGATTCCGTCTCTCACACATAGTAAGATTGTCCCGCAAACTCTGTGCTTCTCTTCTTAAATGAAAATGCATACATCCTCACCTGTATATTTATTTTCTCAGGAAAAAAGCCCAGTAAATGAAGAACAAAGGAATCCATCCCGGACACATCATATGCTCGCTTGTCACAGTTTTGTTCCCATTCCTCATACCACAAATAGGCACAAAGCAAGGTATATCCACATATTGAAGAGTGTGTCTCTGATCTGCAGGCTTCTGCTTTGGAAGGATCAACAGCTGCTGATGCAATTGCCAGTCTAGGGGTTCCTGTAGTTTACGTTTAAATTTTTCATTTTCCATGAAAGGACTCATTTTTTTTTCCATGTTTCCATAGAAATATAAGGGTTTTCAGAGGACAGGGCAGCTTGGGGTACTAATTTCTGGGCATAACCACTGTGGGATAACCATGGCACACAGAGGGAACAAAACAGGCACAGAGTAGCCTATAGTCAGACACAACAAACTGGCCCATACAATGTGGCAGCAGTGACTGGGCCATGTAACACAGTTGACATAAGCCTGAGCATGAGTTTAACCAAGTTCATTTCCCATAATAGAAATCCCCAAAGTACTTTGGGGATGCAGGACCTCCAAAAACCCTGAGTATGCAGAAGAGAGGTCTGGGTAAATATATGGAGTATACACACAGTCCTTACACCTCATTAGATGGTCCCTTTCTGTGTAACAGCTGCCTCAGATGACACTGGTGGGTGGAGAAGGGGGAAGGGTTGATTGGGATTAGAGAAGGGCATTTACATACACGGGCATTCCACAAGCCCTCAAATTTTTACAGTGTCCTGGCTGAGACAGGAGCACCCAGCTACCAGTACATATTGCATAGTACATCAATAAAAAAAAGCTCTTAAATGCCACTGTCCTTGTTGCATTGGAAAGTGCTTCACCACCTGGTCAAAAATGCAGAGAGCATTTTAACTTCTTCACAAGTACATCTCATGATGGGTATATTTCAGTTAGAAAACTGCATTTTATTTAAAATTTTTGAGCACTGCTGGCTGTCCTAACCCCAAGCACCTAGGGCTGCAGTCCACCCTGCCACATCAGCACCTGCCAGTGCTGCTTCCCATCATCTCCATCATGCAGGCAAACTCACACAATCCCCTTCAGGCCTGCCTCTGACATCCTGCTCAAACCCACTCATCAGACAGTAGCAGGGCCACCCCTTTCTATGACCCTTGACTCAAATCTAGACCAGAGGAGGGGAAACGCAGAATATTTTTGCCAATGTATTTCATGGTCAGGATGGAAAAAGCCAGTCTGACCAATTCAGCACCAAAACAGTAGCAACTCAAGTCAATGAGTTATTCCTAAGCATGCTGTTAAGCAAGAGCCACTGAGGTGATGGTCCATCAGCTGTTTGATTCTTACTGGGTAAAAGCTGGCTGTACACTGTCTTTGTTCGTGCTGCTCATGAATAATTCTCTCTGCTTACACTTTGCAGCTCTGAAATACCCCAACATATTTTTTTAGAAATGAGAAATATCAAAACTATACATTTTTCGTAATTTATATTATAATAATATATAATATGTTCATATAAAAGAAGTATTCATGCTAATAATATATATTAAAATAGAAATTAGAAAAATAAAAAATAAAAAATTAATTTCTTATTTCGTCAGACAGTAAATGTAATTCTTATCAAGCAATCAAGCACAAAGCAAAAACAATATGAGCTCATAAAACAGTCCGTTAGGAACGTGTTAACAGAGGAAGACTCTACAAACTTAAAGAAAAGAAACAATTATGACATTTCAGTAGACTAGGAAATTGTCATAAGTTACTGTTGCAAAAATGTGTATCTTAAACAAAACCTCCTATCTGTTACAAGTTTATGCATTCAAAGCTATGTGCACAAGCTATTGCAAAGGGAAGCCTTTTCCTTGTTTTATCCAGGTAGCTCTTTATTGGTTTTGGTGTTTTAGCCCAGCACTCAGAGGGGAAGAAAAACTGAATTATTTCATCTACATAAGTAAAATCTTACAACTATGGGTAAAGAATGCTCTGATGTCATGACATGAAAATGAAGGTTTTAGTCATGTAAGGCTGTGAGGAGAAATTTTTTTCTCAGGCTGCCTGGTGCTTCCAGCTCAGTGCCAAAAAATATACCATCTCTCAGGTTCAGGTAGGTGGCTTCACACAGTTTCTCTGGAGACCAGAAGAGAAGTTTCAGAACAAGATGGAAGATATTGAGAGATGATAGATAGATAGATAGATAGATAGATAGATAGATAGATAGATCCCATTCTCCCCATGCATAAGTTGACACTTTTTTCTACAGGCAAGGGGTGAACAGGGAGAGAGGAGGAGGACACAAGCAAACCAGGGAAAAATAAAAAGGAAAGACAAGCTGATCCAGACCACCACAATCTATTTACAACAATACGTGCAGTAACACGTCTGGCTGAAACACGTGGAGGAAAGCCTGCTGGAGAAATCATGCCATGCTCAGGGTTAGATGTTTTCTTAGCCAGGGATTTAAAAAAAAAAAAAAAAAAAAAAAAAAAAAAAAAAAAAAAAAAGTTTGTTTCCAAATACATTTATCCTGCACTGTCAGGAAATAGTTTAATGAAAGCTGTTGCTCAGCCTTGTTTCTTTTGCCATGGAGTAAAGAAAACAGTAGTGGTACTGGAAACACTGAGAATGATCAGTGATTTCTGTGTTATCTGCTGGAACTTGTTCCTGGTGCTTACCCAGCTCTACCTGATTGACTGCAAGCTTGAGTAAGACCTAGAGCTAAGAATAGCTCTAATCTCTGCTCAAACATTTCCTTCTGCAGACAAACCAACACTGACCTGTTACTGTTGGTACGATTCTACTTCAAACTTCCATAAATGTCCTCTGTTTTTGAGGTACTTAGAATGTTTTTATTTGGTTTCATGAGAAAGCAGAAAATGTGTGCAATTACAATTACATGTGGAAATGGCATACTGAAATCACTATGAAAAATAGCTTTGCCATAATTTTAAAGCTTGGAAAAACCTGGATCATCCTCTACTTCACCAAAAGCTGGGAATGTGTATTTTGACTAATAATTTACATTATTTCGTATTGACAGTGCAGTCTAGAGGTGGAAGACAGAGAAAGAGGCATGGAAGGATATAGATGGATAGATGGAGAGGACTTACACTGACTAACATACAATGCAAACTAAAAAAAAGAAAAAAAAACACCCTGCCAAAACAACCATGCCTTAAGGAAGGAAGAGGAATCAAAGCCAAAATATGACTGCTCTGTTGAAGAGACTGAAGCAATCAGTAATTCTATTTTGCTTGCAGAGGGCCTCTGTCACCCTCCTGTGAAAGCACAAACAGCAGATTAAGAGGCAGTGTGGAGTGCTGACTGTGGCCAAAGCTTAAAAATATGTCAGTGAGATAAATGACAAGTTCATGTTTTGATAGCACAGCAGTGTTACCCTAAAGCTCTGGGCTGTCTGGCTGCACTGGCACAGCGAGGAGCAGGGGAGGCCTCCCGAAGGCTCCTTATGCCCTGTGGAGGGGGAGGTTTCATTTGCTCACAGTTTCCTCTTGCCACATTCCAAGCAGACACCTGGGATTTTCCCTCTGCGTGGCCAAGAATCACAGTGCTGATTACAGGATTAAGGCGAGCCCAGGGCTGAGGCACTTCCCTGCTATCACCCATGTGCCTCACAGATCAGAAACACAGGCTCTGGGGCAGGCATGTGCTTTGCTGAACTGAAGCCTGAGCTGATGGCCCGAGAATGGTAGTACAAGAAATATTTCTTACATCCAAAGGTTCCAGGTGCAGCTAGAAACAACTCCCGAAAAGCTGGTGTAACAGAAGTACAAAGGATCCTTTTTGTCATCTCCAGGCTTTCTACCTCAAACACTCCTGAAAAATTTGCCTTTCTGGTTACCTGAAGTGGAATGTAATATCTATACAACAAGGTATTTTGTTAAGCAAAAAGTGACACATAACATTCTATAATCGATACTGACATTTTTTCATGTTCTGTCTTGGTTTTATTGAGACTGCTTTATTATTTTTGTCAAAAATACCATTCCACATTTTGTCTTTCATTCTGCATTTTAACTTCACCAGCAGTAATCAACAGCAAAAGTCAGCAGTTCTGCATTTTCTTTTGGGGCCCCACCTCCCCTGGTTTTCTTTAGGTTATACTCCAATAGTGTTAATAATAATTTTATCCCTCATTTAATGAAACCATGTACCACAGATACAAAACAGCCACCATGGAGAAATGTGATGGTCAAACTTTTAGTGGAAGCCTTTGAGAATTACAAATGAGTACTCAACAATACCTTGTAGGAAAGCTATCAAGGTTTGATATCGCTTTTAATTTTGAACTATCTTTTTTTTTTCCTAAATAAGGTTTGTTTGCATTTTTAAGTATTCAGTTGTTTTTAAATGTGCATAGAAGAACAAATGTCAAGAATAGCAATAGTAAGGTACACTTTGAAATTTTCAAAGCTTTTAATGTGCAGAACTCTTGCAAACCAACTGAAAATGTGGACAGGCTGAGCCTGAACCACAGGCTGAGGAAGTTCGAAGGATGCTCAGGAGAAATTCACAGCATGGCTGGCAACATGTGTGACCTTTCTCAGAGGAGGCTGCTGGAACTGAGCACCCTCCTCAGTGACCTGGGCAGTGGGACACAGAGCATCCCAAGCTAGTCTGGCGAGGGCAGCAGTGGGCACAGGCAGTGCAGGCTGGCTGGGCTGCAGTTGCAGACCTGGGAAGGGGTGATCCCCCTGCCCAGTGCTCCTGAAGCTCCCTCCAGGGTACTGCTCCTCCTCTAATCACACAGGCATTAATAGAGCTTATCCAAACATGAGCAATTTTGAAGTAAAATACTGAGGGTTCAAGCTGAGTGGTCAAACCAAGTAAGTTTGGATGCTGACCAACTAAGAAAAAAAAAAGTGACTGAAGAGTCAAATGGGGAAAAATGAGGCTTGGATTATTTTTTACAGTAACTCCCTTCCCTCTATCTATTTTGCAGTTCTTCAGTCTATGTGTAAATCCCCTGCAGTCACAAAAATGGTGTGATAACGAGCTAGCGTTAGCCTCTTGATAACCTGAATGTCGGAGGTGAGAACACACCTTGGAAATACCAGGCGGAGGATACCAGCGTTGTGGATGGAGAAGGAAATGCTGTCAGCAAAGCTTCATGTTTTGATCCACTGAGTGCACGTAGAACATAGGCTCCTGCTCTTATCTCGAGGAAGTTTTTCTTCCTATGTCTCTCACTTGCTCAAGAGGTGAAAGTAAACTGGTCTGCCTGAAAACAAGAAGAAAAGGAATGCAGTCCAAGTTTCCCAATGGCAACAAAGCCACTTCTCTAATCTAGCCATGTTCTGCCGTGCCCCCCTCACCCCCTCACAGTTTGTTCCCCTAAAGGCCTTTCCTGGGGCTCCTGTCCTCCCCTTCTGCACTCCAGACCAGTGCTGCTCCTGTGTGTTCATATCTGCAGCAGAATTCCTGCTGAGCTGCCCATTCCTGCCCTTCACATGCATGAGGCCACCTGATGGACCACGAGGGTGAAATGCGGGCGGCTCTTCAAAATCTTGCCTGGAAATACTGATTCCATCAATGCACTTGATGCATGCACTCATTTCTATTTAATTATACTTTGAGCAAATAAGATCACAGTTATGTAATTGTAGTTTTATCAGACCCTTACAGCTCTGAAAAATGATCTTTCACTATCAGGGATATAATTTTTTCTACAAAAGTACACAGATTATTATTTCACAGTCTGTTTTGCACATACACTGGTGTGCTGTTTTCTTTCAAAGAGTTAAAAAAGCAGAATTACCTCATGCAACACAGGATAAGATTTTTCAGTTGAATAATCTTTTTGGCAAAAAATGCAGATTTGGATACAACCATAACTATTTGCAGACAGGGACATGATTTGTTGATTAGCTTCAATTGAAAAAGCATGAAGGGAGGGGAAATGTCAAGAATATATTTGATTTTTCATTTTAAAAATAACTGATTAGAAATGTTTCTGAATATAACATTGAACTTAAAAAACTGAAAACTTCTAGGGTAATAATATTTTTTTCCTCTTTTTCAGTTCAACAAAATAAGAATAAATGTTTAATTTTAATCACAGACAAAATTGAAAATAGTACTTAATCCATCAACTAAAATGAAAGCTCCTAGAAAATCAGTTGCAAGACAATTGAAAATCAGTTGCAAAACATAGAGGAGTCTCCCACAGCCTCAAGAACAACAGTTGCTGGAGATTTGTACCTGCTTGTATATTGAACCACAAAGTCTTATAAGCCTACTGCCTGCATCAAACAAAACCTGAGACAGAGCTACACTTCTGGTTAATGGCGGTAACCTCCCAGTTCAATACAGTCAGCTTCCATTTGTCTGCTGGAGGTCTTAAAAATAAAAGACCACAGCTTGACATCTGTGCTTCTACAACAGGGTTGAAATTTAAATAGCAGCACCCTTCAGTGTTACTATTGTATTCTATTAGGTTATGTGAATGTTTACTCAGGAAATTAAATGGGTTTGGTTTTTTGGGGAATTTTTTGTTCTCATGCAGACCAATTAGTAGTGGAGAACATTTAAAGAATTAATATTGAATTATTTACTTGCTCCTGAAGGAATACTGACTCAGCTGTGGGGTTTTGGCTATCCCTTATTGGAAGCAATTATTTTAGTTAAAAAACAATGGATAATAACTTAGAATTTCCGGGAGAACATTTTTCCAGTGGAAAACATCTATTTATGAATGTCCAGATGCTTTGAATAGGGATTGCAAAGAAAACTCAGGGAACAGCTGCCAGCAAAGTCACTGGACCCCCCAGACACCTGCCTGTGAGGCTGCTGAGAGTCCCGCCCTCTGGGACTGATATATCTGCACTATACACCCTCAATCTGGGAAAGTGATTTTCCTAAGAAACAAGATCACACTTTGACAGCTTTGCTTAATAGAGTGATTCTCAGGGCACAACCTAGTTGTGATCCAGTGACTCACTCTACACCCCTCCATGTGCCAAAAAGGCGGGTCTGGAGCATGCCATGTACAGCTCACCCCACCAGGACACAGCTTTCAGCCAAAGCCACTTCACAGAGCAGCTGCCAAGTTTATCCTCATATGCTGTCTGCCTTTCGCACCTTAATTATCTTATCAGTTTCATAATTGTGCAGCTATCTAAAAGCACCTCTATGGGAAAGAGACAGTCTTGGGAAAAGGGTATTATCCCTCCTTTCAGGTCTGACCTCAAAACTTTTTCCCAAGCCTCAGCATTTGTTATGACACCAATTTCAAACCTTCACAATAACTCACTGTGATAGAGGAAGCAGCAGCCAGAGCTCACACCCTTCCCAAAGCCAGGAGGCTTGAAAGCCCTGGAAATCACCCTGCCATGTCCTCCCCACCTCCAGTGGTTGCCAAAACAGCTCAGCTATCTGCATCAAACAGCTGGCAGAAGGCTTTCAAAACTCCCTGGACCAGCATGTGATGCTATGAAAATGTAGGGGCCTGTTCTGCTGTGTGTGTTCAGGATGTGAACACTGCCACCGAGGGACAGCCTGGAAGGGCACACAGGTGCACTGTGTAAGGCCAGGACTGTGGGTGACCCCTGCACCTAAGCCAGTCACAGCCAGGGGGAATTGGAAGTAATCTCTGCATCCCTCCTCCAGGGCTTGCAGTGTCCCTGCCTGTTGTGTCACTGTCTTTCGTGATTATGGGATGCTACCACATGCTGAGAAATGTCAGAACTGGAGGATGAAGTAGGCAGCCCCCAGCTTTACAAGAGAGAAAACAGACTCAGTGAGCTCCTTTGGGGAAGGTCACTCACAGAGAAGTAGACAATAAAAGCAAAACAGGACCAAGCAGCATATCTAGATTAAGGGCAGCAGTACACAATAACTAGGATGATATTTGTATGGTATTAAAATAGAGTTGATTCCCTATTGATATGATATCACAGTAATGTCACTGTCTCACATCACTACATAATGTATGAAAGTGGTTTTTTCATAGTATTTATGTTATTCATTTGTGAATTTGTCATGAAATTGTGATTTTCCTACAAAATACTTTACAGCAAATACTGCCAGCAAATACCATCTCTTGGAAAACAGAGAACTGAGAATGGGTTTCACAAGAAACACAGACCAACACCATGCCTTCAGCTGCTCTACAAAGGTAAAGTAACCTGGCAGGCTCCTGCATTTCAGCAAGTGGATAGCACAAAAGGAATTTTTATTCCTATGTTATTTCTGGTGGAGCACAACATAAATTCTGACGATTAATGGATGCTATAACCCAGGTTCTAGTCCTTTTAATATTCCTGTTCATGTTTTATTTTACATACAGAGTACTAAGAAATAGTCTGTAAGGCATGTTTCCATTGTCTGAACAAAGATAAACAAATCCTCCCACAACCATCTACTCCAGGCTTATGGTACTTGAGATGCTAATGGCTTCTCAGAAGTCTTTTCTGCTGACCTTCAGGCTCCTATAAAGAACTTCTAGAAAAAAGTCCTTTGACCCCACTTTTCCTTGATCACAGGCAGACCCAATATTTATGCACCTCAGTCTTCAATTACTCTTTAAATGTCCCACAAAATTCCAAAGGAAAACAAACCTCCCTTGAAATTACCCATCAGACCCTCAGATAAAAAAAAAATATATTCTTTTCACATTCTACATTTTCTCTAATATATGCCAAAAGCTATACTGACTCTTAGCCATAAAGTGTCTTTCAATGTTACACCACACATTTTTCTTTATACTTTTAACCCCCTCATCCCCTGAAGGAATAAAATTTCCGTTTCACATTTGCCTTTGCTTTGATAGATAGCATGCAAGCAAGTAGTTTATGATGACACACTTACTATAAGATAAATTGATTTTTCATGAAGGATTTTTATCTGCTTAGATCTTTTTCCAGCAAAAGCCATAGTAAACTGGAGGAAAATCTCATTTCTCTTATGTGATGCCAACATTATGCAACTATTAGGGAAGAAAGACATTGCTATTTTACTTAATCTTATGGACCCCTGGTAACTTTTGATTTTGAAGCATGACAAAATGCTTGGTATAAACCCAGTGTAATTAATTCTTCACAGGGAATATGAGAGAGCATATGGTCTCCTGCCTGTAAAACCCTTTTTGCTATATACACATTATACACTATGTATACCACAGTGTAGTCTCTGGTGTAGGTATTACAATTGCTCCAACTCTGCCCTGTGCTCATTAGTCCAATGTGTTAGTCCAGTCTATTCCCAAAATGTCAAGACAAATGCAAATACTCTTCCCCTCCTGCTGACTGCAATTATGTCTTTATACAAAAACATAGAAGGGTAATTTCAATTCTGTATTTATAAGGGCCCTGTTATATATAGGTATAGCCAACAAACTGTGACTTATTACTCCTTTCTCACAGTTTTTAAGACATCTAACAGTTTTTTCCTGACAAGTTTGAAAAACCATGAATTTTAAGTATACCTGAGCACCATATTCACAGCAGGTTCTGAGGACTTATACTGCCAGATGACATTATGAGAGAGAGACTCCTTTTTATCATATGCAAACTCAGAGCTTCAGCCAAAAGCAATTACTGCTAGTAACTAAAATACCTCTTTTATTTGATGCCTCTGTTTCCACTGCTCATTTCTAGGAGTAACTGAATTTTAAGTCAATCACTTAATGTATGTGAAAGATTCAATCATTGAATATGTTCATATGTATCATAACTAAAATATCCTGGTGGTCTGAAATTGTCCACACATGGGGATAAACTGCTTCACAGGCATCAGGAATAGCATGGCAAAAGAATATCTCTGTTTATCCAAAAATTTTAAACACAGTCTACTTGACCAAACATAATTTTTCAAGTGAGGTTTTATAAAGAGTGCTTTAGAATGAGGACACAAAATCCCTGCCTTGGAGAGTGCTTTCCAGTTTCATGTTAAGATCAAAACCAAAAAGTGGTTGTGAGAATGACAGCTGTCCAGGAGAATGGATGTTACAGTTGTCCAGTTCACAGACCAACTTACAGACAGCTCTCTGGAAAATAACATACCTCCCTAAAAAGGAGGGAAAAGTAGCCATTCTTTTTGAGAGATTTGGTGAAGAAAATTTTCATGCCATAAACTGTGTGTAAATTGCCTTAGCATGGAAATGAAAGGTGGCAGCTTGCACTGCTTGGCAAGATGGGTCAGGGAGTGTGTTATCAGGTATCAGCTGCCTGCCCATATCAGGTATCAGAGACCTGCTCATATCTGAGAGATCTGAGTACCCTCATCATCATTGACCCTGAAGAAATGGAGCTAGGAATTCCTGGTTTAACGTTTTTCAATGTGAAAAGAAAATCAGGTGAGATAAGGTTATGTGGCCTTGTTTTCAGAATTGAAAATTTTCTGTGGAATTGCCCTGGGTTTTTTTCTTTGGTTGGAGTTTTTGGAGGGCTGGTGGGGCATATTCAGGGAGAGGTTATTTCCAGAGAAAGTTTGTCTGCTTTGCTAAAAAAGCAGGTATCCATGTAATGTGCAATCTCACCACAGATGTATCAACTTTAGAAAAGATTGTGTGGGGATATCATATTGCAGAGCTATTTTAAGACTTCCATTATTACAAATACAGCCTAGTTAGAAAAATGCATGTGCAGACACAGCCTCATATTTTCAGCAGATCCCACATCTAAAGGCAAAGCTCAACCGAGAAGCACAAATATAAAAACAATCTGCATAATTTCAAATAATTCTGTGTTAAAGATCTGCTCTTATATGGACCAGCATGAGTACAATAAAATTAAATGTCAAATGAGGAGATGCAGAACCAGAGCAAAAAAAATCCTTGTGCCTTACAATAGATTATGTTATTGTGTTTTAATACTTACTCTTCTGGTAGGTAATACACAAACAGAGTCAATTTTACGTGGGAGTGGCTGCTATTATAAACTCATATATGGCAATCAGAGACTAACAGAGCAGCTCACCTGACAGGCAGAACAGGTTTCAGTATGTTACTCCAGACCTTTCTGCCACAAAATTAGCTGTCTGTGAAATGTGAGAAAAATACAAAGAAACCAAGTTTTATTGAGCGATGTCAGCTGTCAGTCCTGACATAAAACGGGGTCTCTGCATTCTCTTTAGGAACTTCTGCCAAAAGCCTGCAGATCTTACAGTCCTTCTGAGAGCATGCAAGAATCCATTTCCCAGGGTTTAGATATCTGCAGGCTAGGGCTTCAGATTTCACCCAGAAATATAGCCTTTAATGTGGGTGCCCATCCAGGTCACATAGAGCAACATAGAGATGAGCAACACATCAGCTAGGCTATAATCATGAGCAACCCCTGATTACAGAATACTTTGAAGATTTGGTACAATTTATTTTGCCATTCAGTGCTGCCCAAAGCTCCCAGTCATTCTGTCATAAAAACATGGATCCACAGAATGTGTATTAAAATCACGCTCCCCTGGACATGCTGGCTCAGGATATGGGGAGTGATACAACCTGAGCAGTGCCCCTCGCTGCTGGTTTCTCATCATGAAGATGGCCAAGCACCCACTCTTGTGCTTGGGTCTGGATTGGGGATGCTTGCAACACAGACTGGCAGATGCAGGCTAGCTCTGCCCACACTCCCAGCCTGAAAAGTGTAATGTAACCATATCACCATCACACTGAACCCAGGGTAACACATCCTGTCATTGCACCCCATCTCTCTCAGCAGGCTTAAATAGCTTGGCCTCCAGTACCACACTGAAGTGATCTGTGTTGGGTGTATGTAGTAAGTATCCAGCAGACATAAGCATCCATCACTTCCCAAACTCCATTTCTGCTGGTCCTCTTATGGGCTCCCTTCACACCCACTCTCTCAATTCCTGACCAGACATGTAACACCAGCTTAGCATTCACCCCACAAAGCCCTGTGGCCTTTTCACAATTCATTCCAGCTCTCCTAGGCAGGTTACCAGGCTACCTGGCAAAGCATCTGGGGAAGCTAGTTCCTGGGATAATGTGGACACACCACTAAGGGAGAGCACTGCTGGGGACTGCCTTCCTCCCATCAGCTCTGAGGCAGCTGGTGACGTCCTTGCTTCCCACTCACCCTGGGGCCCATGACCTCTCTGGAGGCAGCTGCTGCAATGGAGAGAGGAACCAGGACATGTCAGCATGCAGAGCAACCTCTGAGGCATGGCAGCAACAAATGAGTGAGGGAAAGGATTTCCACTGGCAAAAGGGAAGGGGAAATTCCCTAGGCATCTTTGCTTAGTCTTCAGCACAAGACAGCAAGCAATGAGCTCAAGTGTTTTCCATTCCAGGATGTGTTTTACTTGCTTTCATTGCCATTTAGTTAACAGTAAATCAGATGTTAACTTTTTATATGGCTTGAAGGAATAGGAAATTCACTTTGGTTCCTACATGAACTTTATGGAGTCAAATATTTGTAGTATGTGAAAGAAAGCCAAGGCAGCACACATTCAGAGCCTGCTGTGCACAGCACAGATCAGCCTCACTCAAGGAGAAGCTAGAATGCAATAGTGCAATAGTGGATGCAAAAATGTATCCATGTTTTTCCTTCCAGTTTCCAGATTTATAGAACGGAAGACTATTAAATCACACACAAATACCTAGAATGCTCATTTATAAAACACTAACCATAAATTTTCATTTAATTATCCTGCATTGAACTCAATAACATGCATCTGATAAAAGTATAACTCTTCTAGCTGAAGTTTACCTCCTGTGAAAATGAACAGTACTGTGTTAGAGGAATGAATCTGTCCTCCTCTTCTTCATTTTCTCTATTGCCACTTGCTTTCTGAGAAAAAAATATGTAACATACAGGCAAATAAAAATTTCTTGAAGATACTTACAAAATTTTATCAACTACTACTCAGCCCTCTTTTGCTAAATAGGCTGACTTGGTTTAGGCTGGTCACTGATAGACTGTCCTTTCAGCCCTCCAATGTCTTTCGTAGCTGCTGTCACCATTGTCTTCAAACTTGTTCTGCATTTTAGGTGGACTCTGGAGGTGCATACTGTACTGGTTCCCTTTCTCCCTTGCCTCCTTGTCTTCGCTGCATTCCTGATGACAACATCAGCCCCTCTTTACCCTACAACTGTGGTGACAAGGCATGGAAAGGGAACACTGGCCCCTACAACTTTTACAGACTTAACACTTTGGACTTCTTACACAAGGCACAGCCTTCATTGCCTGGTTTGTACTGGCAAACTGCCTGCATTTAGGCCTGCTGTGCTGAGACATCTTGACTCTGTGCTTTAGCTTTAATGTCCTCATCACTGATTAAAACCCTGCCAGACTTCACAGCATAAAATCACAATTATGTACCACACAAGAATATATGCAGGTTATTGATGAAAACACAGAATAGTTGAAGGTTTTGTAATAATCTAGGATGTGGAACATGCTAGAAATAATTGCATTTGGTGCCAACTTTTAATTCATGTAGTACTTGTTTTACTGATACCATTCTGTCTTAAAGTTAGAAAATTATGCAGCACTATAACAGTGCCATTGTATTTGTATGCATTTTAATGAAACATGGTCAAATTAATTTTTCTTTCTATCAAATAATGGAGAAGAATTTCTTTCAAAATTATGCAGAGTTTCATTAAATACATTCCCTATCCTTTAATCTCTTTATCACTGAATTCCCATATTTTCTCTTTTCTTTCTTTGCAAGGGATGGCAAGACATGAGACTTATCATTTACACAGGATTTAACACTTGTCTTTTTTCCAGCTTCAGCCCTTCCTCAGACTTCCAGTTTATACTTGCAAAACTGTTACTCAAAGATGCATGACTTCTTCATAACCATAAAGACTATTTTTCACCAGTCAAACAAAGCCCAGCCAGGCCAATTTTTCTTGTCCCAATTTATCCAGAACAACCTATTTAAAAAAATAATAATTTTCTAACATATGTTCTTTATATATCCTCATGCCAATAAATTTTAAGGCAGTTTTCTACCTCTTCATGGCCTGAATACATCATCCTGATTCTTTCCATACAGAACAAAGACACCAAAACCAAAAGACACATGGGGAAAAGGAAAAAATTTATGTATGATCTCCATATTTTCTTCACAAATACTGACTCTTCAGCACCTTGTAAATTGAGCAAGCCATAAAGGGAAAAAACCACACTGTGACAACAAATTATGATTCTTTTTTAATTGAAACACAGACTCTACTGTGGTTGAGCTGTGAAAATGAAAAGTTAATACATGCAAGTTCTCAAAAATTAAACTCAAGTTTGTATTTACCATGCATACTCCTTTTATTACCTTCTCTTTGCATGCCCATGGTTCTCACAAGGTGACATGCACCTAATGGACCACAACTATTTATGCAGTTGAATGTAGCAGTATGAAAAAGTCATGATGCCCCAACTGTTAAGCCAACGCATCTCTTTCCTCGTCTATAATCCCAAAGCAGAGAGTCTAATGGTAGTCAGTTCATGAAACAGTCAACAGGCCTGTCAGAAAAGATTTTCCTTCATCCTTCAAATGTACAAAAGCCAAAGAAATACAGAAAAAAAATCATTCCTTGATATGATTGTGCAAACCTTGCATTCTCAAGCAAGCTCTTAGGGCCATCCAACCAAAAAAAATATATAAGGATTTTGTTTGCATAAATACTTGTGGAAATCAAATTTTGAATTTAGCATATAGTTCATTGGGAAAATATCTTTTCCACGGGTAAATGGGAGTAGTTTCTTTACTGTGGCTAGAAACTGAAAGCTGGTACAGAGTTGGGCTGCTATTAGGACTTTTGGCTGGCATCAGCATTGTCCCAAGCCAAGTGACTTCAAGGGAAGAGAGGTTCTTTATTTCTTCGAGGTAAGAGGGCAGTATTTAGAGTCATTCTGTTCATTATGTTACTTACCACAAAAGCAGGTAAAACTGTAAAAACCTTATGTCCAGTGGATTATATTAAGGAAGGATTTTACTACAGCTACCCAGGTGCATCATCTGCTACTAGAACCACACAATTATTACATACAATATGTTTTAAGTGTTGCATTTTAAAAACAGGACAGAATTATAGAAGGGAACATTAACCTATATTGAGTTTTTACTGTGTGTAAGAAGTAAGGTTTACTAACTTTTAGGCCATAATTACTTGCAGTATTTCTGAAAAATCTGCAATTAGTACCAGGGCTTTTCTTGCAAGCAGAGATGCAATCCTATGCAGAGAGCTACCTAGTACAATACACAACATCAGTCAAAATTTTTGTTGATCCAATAAGCCAGATAAGGATCTGAACACTCCTTCACAGGTGCAATTACTCCGTGAGACAAGAGCAGATTCACTATAAAACTCACTCTACCTGTATTATCTCAAGAGACCAGACTCCACACTCCTCTGCCAATCCCCAACAAAAGTTACGTATTTCTCAGCCCTCCAGTCCCCAGCACAGAAGGTGCATGAAGCCTCTGCAAGCTGCTCACAGCCACGCAAGGGCTGGTCTACCAGAACAGCCTGTGCTCTTCTCTCACAGGTCTGCAGTGCATGAGACACACCTCTGAAGCCCATTCTTCATCCAAAAATCCCCAGCAGCACAGGGGTGGCAGCCCATGGCATCCACAGCACAAACGGTTTCAGGAGCCTCCCTGACAGCACTATCCTCACAAGAGGCCTTTCACCCTGCCCAGTACTTCCATATCAACAGCTCCTACTGCAGTCAGAGACATGGAAGTCCCATATTGGCATCTCTGGCCTCTATACAGACCATCATCTGTAAAACAACATCTCAAAACCAAACCACAGCTGCACGGTGCAAGTTGCTGAATTGGTGCAAACTCACTTTTGCTGACACAAACCTGTTCCTAAGCATCTAGAGGGGGTAACTTTTCCACCCAGATACCTTGACAGGTACAATTCCTACTCCCAGGGGAGCAAGCAGGCAGCACAACCTGTGTTATCCACACTTGCTAATGCTATGACAAGGCTGTTGGTCTGTTCCAGACCTGTCTGGCTGCTAGGCACTCAGAAGTACATGTTAGTGCACACAAGTATTGGACTCCTGGCACTCCCCAAACTGCTGCAAAACCCTATGAACCTTGTTCCTAACTGCAGATCCACAACTTCTAGAACCAATGCCCCACACTCTCTGAGTGTGATTCCTCTCATTCTTCTCCTGATATCAACATTTCAATGAGAGCCAATGGAGCAAGAATTTGTACCTTTGATGGTAACCTTTGCACACCCTGGAGTCTAACAATTATGTGTAATATCTCTACATTGTAGTTTGATAATATGAAAGAAGAGAAATTTACTGCAGTTCTTCCAGTGGCTAGATTAATTCTATGTTTGTTTTGACTGCAAAAATTTATGAAAGGGGAAAAAAAAGAGGTGTTTAAAAAATTATTTACAGGTGACTGCTCTCATTCTCCACCCTGCAAAGGAAAAAGATAGGAAAATAAAAAGAAATTTTGTCACACTCCTCTTTACATAATGAAGATCTAACAGGCTGTAGCCCTGTATTTTATACTGATTTCACCTCTACTCAGTCACTAGCTCTCACAATCAGTACAGTTTTTCTTCCTTCTCTTCACATTGGCCTCCAGATTAAGAGACTCTTTATATGTTTTCCTTCTAACTTTTTGGTTGTTCTTGTAAGCACAAAAGAAAAAGAATTTAAAAGGTAATGAAGCCATTATCAGAATTTTAAAAAAATTCAATTAAAACCCTTTTATACAAGGTGTTTTTCTTCTGAGTTTTTAGACACTCAGAGTACTTTATCCAGCAAAATAGAAAATAGCTTTTTTAAAGTTTCACTCAAATTGGCTTATTCCTTCAACTACAAAGAAAAAAAATTATCTGTGAGCAACAGAAAGAGGCTTTAATCTCAGCCCAGTTTAAACAAACATGACTTTGGAAAAAAGATTTTCTGAGGTAGAATTAACATATCATAAAAATTATTATCTATCGTATATAATTTTAAAAAAAAGCATTATCAATCTCTTCTATTGACAATGCTTAAATGCTGAAAAAAAGGCCTTTTATTGATCATAGAATCATAGAATGGCTTGAGTTAGAGGTAATGTTAAATATCATCTAGTCCCAAACCCCCTGTCATAGGCAGGGACACTTTTCACTAGACCACGCTGCTCAAGGCCACAACCTGGCCTTGACACTTCCAGAGATGGGACATCAGCAGCTTCTCTGGGCAACCTGTTCCAGTGCCTTTCCACCCTCACAATAAAGAATATCTTCTTAATTCCTGATCTATATCTACCCTATTTCTGTTTAAAACCATTTCCCCATGTCCTATCACGATAGTCCCCGAAAGAGAGTCCCTCCCCATCTTTCCTGTAGTTGCTCTTTAGGTATGGTCCTCCTGGAGCCTTCTCTTCTCCAGGCTGAACTATCCCAGCTCTCTCAGCCTGTCCTCGCAAGGAGAATGTTTCAGCCCTGTGAGCACCACCTTCATGACCTTCTCCAGAAGCTAAACCAGTCTGAAGTTATTCCTGCTGGCATCAGAGATGTCTGGAATGTCTCATGTCCAGTGAGCTTCCCGCAGACATCCCTCTCAGCTGCCATGAGAACCACTGCTCTGCCCAGGCAGAGTTCATGGTGGCCTCAGCCAGCTGCAGAGGTCTCAGTGCCCTTATAGCCAGGTACACTTTCTCAGCAGACACCTGCACTGCTGTCCCTGACAAACTGCTCTTCCAGCTGTGGTGATAGCATGCTGATAATTTCAATTAGAAACTCAGACAACCCATCCCTTCTGTCACTTTTCCTCCCCTTCCTTACAAACAACCCTCAAGAGTAGTTTGTTCAAGGAATCACACTCAGAGAGAACAGCAAAGGGGAGAAATTAGTCATACATATTTCTATTTGAAGAAGAAAGAAATAGTGGGCATAATCAAGGAAGGAGACACAACATAGTTGCTGGGATGGATAGAGCTTGTTTTCAAAACTTTTAAAGACTTGTTATTTTCAGAAGATTGAAGGAGAATTAGCAAAAAATCCTAAAGTAATTTTTTAAATATGTAAACAAGGCATATATGTATATATCCAATTTTGTTCTTTAATAAAAGGGAAGTTATTTCATCATTGACATGTACCAGGTACTCTTGGAATGAGCAGTGAAAAACAAGGCAGAGGAGGTTGCTGCAAATACCAGAAATTCCATGGATGTGAAGAGTCCTTAGGATATAATGGCAGCCAATTCTTTCTATTCTGCTTCTTATTATCAAAGTTTTGTATGTTGTTTGATAAAAGGTCAGACGGTTAAGGAAAAAAAAAAGGGTTTCTATTCCAACAAACACACTCCTGACAAGGCTGCTGAATAAAGGACATGAAGTGGCAGGCAGCCGCTGATGTGTTTTTAAAGGAGTTGTTACAACAGGAGAGATATTATAGCAGGAAAGGCCCTGCAGAAGCTCTTAAAGTGAAGTACAAATACAGAAATTTTAAGAGAACTTATTCTAGTGCCACCATAAATAAGAGTATAAAAAAGTTGAGCAAATACTCAGTGAGTATTTCTTTTAACATATGGTTTTGATGAAATGTCCTATCAGTCTGCATCTTTTAAACTTGAGGTACAGTTTATGAGTAGAGGAAAAGAGCACTCCTCTTCATGCCAAATGGCAAGGTGGCCTCAGCTGGAAGCTGAAGCCTCACTCACAAACCTTTGCCACACCTTCTAACTTAAGTTTATTCTGACCTTTCATGGAACAGTAAATGAGGATGACATAGCAGTGGGTTCCAATATCAACTCACCAGATGAGGGAGTTCCAATAAGATTAATTAAAAAAAAATATAGGGATAGATAAATAAATAAAAGAAACCCCACCTTCTGTTGACAAATCACTCCTGTGAGTCAATGAGTGTATCTACTGAATTCAGTTTTTGATAGAAAAACATTTTAAGTTGATGTTGTGGCCAAGGATAGAGTATCATCTTGCTTTTCCAAAAGTGATACATTCAAGTGAATTCCATTGCCTTCTTCTTCACTGATGAGTTCTTAGGTTGCCTGGAGAGGTGTGGCAGATTACAGAATAAGTAAAGCTGCAAAGTTTTCTTGAACTTTTCCTGTATGGTCTTGTTTTATTTTTCTTGTTTTTAATTTTCCTTCATTTTATTCTGCATACAAAATAACATTTGTATACAATAACAATTAATACTGTGACTTGAAGAGTATTTCATTAAAGTATTGCATTTAAGGATAGAGGTGGATCTGCATATGCACACATGGAGTCTTTTTAGCACATCAGCCCTCTGCCCCAACCCATGCACAGGCAGGAGGGGAAGCCTTGCTGGAGGTATCCAGCACTGCAGAGTTCCCCACAAGGTTTTTTAATGACACAACAGATCTGTCCTGGTAGCAGATGTCCTCAGCTTTGGCTTGTCAGAGGGGAAACGACCACTTCAAAACAGAGCATGACCTCGACAGTCAAACCCAAAACACTTCTGCTAAAACTTTTCCTTAAAATTTCTAAAACAAAACATGAGAAGAGAAGAAAATCATTTTCTTGAAAACATAAACATTTCCACTAAAAAAATGGAGGCATCAAGTGCAACCTTCAGCAATAGAAACAAGTATTTCCTGTTTAAATAAAAATAGGGTGTTTTTTAAAAAGATAATTCAGAAGATTTCTAATAAAAATATGTATAAATTCAATATGTAGTAATCTAATCCTTGTGACTGTGTTGTTTCCTGTGAAGAGAGAAGGCAAGGTTTTAGATCTTATTTATTAATCGTGGGAGCTACTTAGATCTTGTTTACCTTCATTTATTAAACCTGGGGCTACTTAAACTCAGTTCACCATTGCACAAAAGGATAAGTTTGAACTGGCTTAGCTTGACTTTATGTCATGTACTTTAGGTATCCATAAGACACCCAGACTGGATGCACTGGTCGTACACCTCTTCCCTCCCCAGCATGGCACTGGAGCAAAGCATTCAGTGACAAAGAGTTTCTTTCAAAGGGCAGAGCTGGTTTGGAACCAGACTGTGTTTGTCAGCTGTGTGAGGTCCTAGCTCTTTATCCCTCCCTGCCCTTTAGCAAGCCCTGGCTGCGGTTGTCTCTTGCTGGACAGTGGCCAGCTGAACAGCTGGGTATGAGGGGAGAGGTCAGACCATGGGTGCAGCCAGCCCCACGCTCTGCCTCCAGCAGCACGACAGGAGACACCAGTCACGCAAGCCTGCTGCTCCCCTGCCTTCCACATCCTTCCTCCTGCACCCTCAGATGCTGTGTCAGGGTTGTTAGAGGATTACATGCCCCTTTTTGTGTCCCTTAGACCTCTAAGTTAACTGTTTCCAGGCCTATTACCCATTAAATTGTCTAACATATACTTGAATATGCTGATAGCATCAGCTTCTACAGTCTCCTGCAAGATCAAATTCAGAAGTTCACTACTCACACAGAGGAGTGTTTTCTCTGAGATTTAATCTGATCTCTGGCCAACTTCAGTGACTGACCTAAGTCCCAGTACTTGGGAATTCAGTTGTGCATTAGGCCTGTCACCTGCCTTCTGATTTTGTAGGCTTCAGGCATAACACTCCAGCTTCTTCTGCTACAAAATGAAGAGTCTCTTTAATGTTCTGTATTTTAATATCTCCTTACAAGACAGTGATCCTGATTGCTGCCTTCTCCTAAGTTCCTCTTGCAGAGTAGAGAATGGAATTGCACACAGAACTTAAGTAGTGCACATGCCAAGTAGAAGAGTGTCCTTTTCCCTCTCATCACTCCTCTAACACTGACCAACATTTTGTGGGGCTTGTTAGCATACTGCTGTTGTATACTGAAAGTTAATTGAAGCCCTCAACAGTGACTCCAAGACCTCTTTCCAAGTTCAGCATCATGTAGACATGGTCAAGACTCTATTTTCCCGGATTCATGGCCTTATATTTGTCTACTTTAGACTCGTCTACTGACTGTTTTGCTTGCCTACTCATTTTTATATTGTTCATTTGGAGTCCCATTTCGTCAGCCCATTTGATTACTTCCTCCATGATCAAAAATGAATATTAAGCCTACTGAATCTCTTTATTTTGCTGGGGAGATCTTCTAGAGGAAAGGAAGACTTCTCTCTTCAGATAAAATAGCACCTATTCTCACTTATATAATTCATTATTTAGCACAATACTCTTCAATCATCAAGGTCTGTCCATGGAAACTGTTCTGTTGAAAGTGTTACAATCACATACAGGGAGTTGAAGACTACAGAAATAAAAGAACTGGAAGAGATACCTTCGAAGTTTTTTGCATAAGAATACACCAGCCACTAAGGAGCTGAGTATTATACTTTTTTCTATTTTGTGCAAAGGCATTTGCTTAACACCTCTTCTTAATTTTGCATGAAGGATTCTTAGAAAAAAAATTTACAAAAGGCTACATAAAGAAAATAAAACTTTGTGATTGAAAACAGAAAATGCCTTTGGTCTCTACCACTTTTGAAAGGGAAATTTCCTCAGTTATAATATAAATATTAAAAGATAAATTGAAGTATTATTATTCAATAATAGAATTAACAGTTGGACAGGGGGTTATTTGTCTTAATTGTATTTGTGCCCTAGTTTCTATAGTTTCCCTAGGACAAGCAGAAAATAGACTGAAGTCTTCCTGACAGCAGTTCTAGTTCTCACCCTCCCAACAGTGCCCTTCTCAGAAAGCCACAGAACTCCCTAACAACCAGTGGTTCCCTAACAACCCAGCACGTCCTTGTCCATACTTGAGCATCTTGTCTGAAAATCAGATTGTTTTGTTTCCACAGCCCACCAGAGAACTCAGAGAAGAGCTGCCAATGTATGCATCCACAGAAATAATTTCTATAATAGCATTTTCCCCTCATATACTCTTCCCCTCTCTTCCCTTTATACCTGGATATTTCAGCTGTCATTGTACTGCTAACAAAAAAAAGTGGACTATAGACCTTAAAGAGGAGTTGGAGGTAGTTTGACTGTAATACTACTATTTTCCAAGGTGTGTAGTAAACCAGAATATTTTTTCATAAGGTCTGGAATGGTCCAAATGGGAATTTAAACTTGGACTTGACTAGGAAGTTTAAACAGGGACAGTAAACTGTGTTAAATTTCCCAAACAGTATGTATGTATGTAACACTGCAAGATGGATTTTCCAAGGACAAACCATAGCACACAAGCTGGAGCAGCAGCAGCATGATCACAGCAGTTGTGTATCCGTTCCATGACAGTTTGTCAGTTCATAACTAAATCCTCATTATTAATTAATCTCCAAACTCTTTCTGCCCTTGCTTGCACTGTCCTGGTACCTAGCACTGTCTCCCAGACCAGAAGCATTGATGAAAATATCCTTTCCATCACAGGGATAGTTTATAGCATCTAAGTCCCGGCAGAAGCAGTAGTGCTGGGTTCCCCAGCAGTGTCTGAAAAAAATCACACCTGGTTATATCTGTATAGCATCCTCATATGCTTCCCAGGGCACTCCTTCACATTGTGGCTGCCTCAGTTCCCTGCTAAG
>VWZU01004887.1:74472-123228 GCA_013397095.1 Sterrhoptilus dennistouni | reverse complement strand
CCTGGAGAAAAGGAAGCTCAGGGGGGACCTCATCATTCTCTACAACTGCCTGAAAGGACAGTGTAGCCAGGGAAGGGTTGGTCTCTTCTCCAAGGCAAACAGTGATATAGCCTCAATCTGCACTAGAGGAGGCTTAGGTTGGGGATGGAATGAAGAAATCCTTCACAGAAAGGGTGATCAGATATTGGAAAGGGTTGCCCAGGGAAATGGTAGAGTCACCGTCCCAGGAGGTGTATAAGTAAAGGTTGGATTCTATGATCTCAGAGGTCTTTTCCAACCTAGTTGATTCTGTGATCTTTGGAGTCTGTCTAGAGGGGTTGTACAGAGACACGCAACATGGAAAGTCTTCCTGTTACCATTTTGTGAAAGATGAGAATATCAGACTCATTCTTCACATTAAAAATATGTACCTGCTTTCAGTAAGTACAGGGGGGTATGTTGGCATAATGTCTTCTCATTGCAATAGATGTCTAAAGGAAACTAAGGCCCATTTTTAGCAAGACATTGGCACTGGCATTTTGTTTGTGTTCAATGCAATCAAAAGAGCAGGTTAATACAGAGAAACCCAATAGCAGAATCCTTCTCCAAAGTCTTGTTCAAAGTAGTGTCTGCGTCTCTCTCTTTAGCATCTGCCCCCAGCAACAGGTTTTCTATTCATTTTCTGCCTTTTCTCTCCCTGTATACTATCCTTCTGCATTTCACTTTTACCTACTCCCCTTTCCCTACCTGTATTTAAAAGACAATTCTATTTTTTAAGTGACTGCTGAAAACATTTTCCTCCTACTGGATCCCTACCACCACATCATGGTGACAAGATCTGCATGGGTCATAGCACCAGACTTGGATGAGCCCTGCCTGTCCCCCAGACCCTGGAACTCAGAGGATGACACAAACTTGCTCAGCCCAACTTGCAGCTCTGGCCATGGCTCAGCTTCTGTGTTATTGCAGTCACATCTGCCTGACCAGCACTGTCTACCCACACATCCTGCACGTCACACAATCTCCACACTTGCCCTTCACAATCTCACACAGAGATGAGGCAGGAAATCTACCCCTGTGCCCCTTGCCCTCCTGTATCACAGACCACACGCCCTGCCTGCTCCCTGCAGCTCAGTTTTGTCACCTCTTCCACCTAAGCTTGGGGTTTTTTCCAGTGGCTATCTCAACTAAAAACAACTGACATTGCTTTGCAACTAAAATACCTCTCAGTCCTCCAGAATGTCATGCCCAACCCTACACTTCTGTTGCCTCACTCCCATTTACCCTCTCTCCATATATATGCCTACCTCTTCTGTTGTTTATATCACATCTCATAAATTCAGGCTGGAAGGTTATAAGAGCAGACTTCTGCCTAAATTACAGGCATTCCTAAGTTAATTTTATTTAGTACTAGAGATGCACATGTTTTTTATTAGATGTTTTGAAGTTGTTTTAACTCAGAGAAAAATAACTCAATATTCATTAAAAAAACCCTAGCAGCTTAAAATGATTACTATCATAGGAGCCAAAATACAGTATCAGCAAATATGACTGAAGTGCACAATGTAATATGATTTATAAGCGTCTGTAATCAAAAAGATGGATCATCATTCTAGCAAAAATATCTAGCAAGTGTATGTTTATCAGAGCTTTTGGAGCACATACAATTGAAACCCTACAAAACTAATAATTTTCATTTCCAAGAAAACACTTAACCTTAAACATATGCATTTTCAGCAAAGTGTGTCTATTTATATATGGTTTAAAGCAATTATATCCCAAATTACCTGTATACTGTACAGTACACTGCAGTTATATACTATTATTCCCTGAATGTTCCTGGATCTCTCAAAACATGGCTCAAATGGAT
This sequence comes from Sterrhoptilus dennistouni, assembly GCA_013397095.1. Classification (NCBI taxonomy): domain Eukaryota; kingdom Metazoa; phylum Chordata; class Aves; order Passeriformes; family Zosteropidae; genus Sterrhoptilus; species Sterrhoptilus dennistouni. The sequence continues at coordinate 121,379 of VWZU01004887.1, read as the reverse complement.
AGTCCTTTAGCTTCAAAAACTAATTTGAATGTAACTGTTAAGTTGCATGAGAACAAGACCTTTGTTGCAAAAACTCATTGGAAATTTTGTGGGGTTTTAAGAAAAAATAAATGTTGAGGCTTGTAAGCAAACTGCAGTTCAGAAAACTACACTGCAGTAGGTCCATGCATACAGTGTCTGACAAATTAATCTATACAGGAACATATAGTTTTCATATGGAATCCTAAGAACTATCTAATTCTTAATCCCTATGTCCAACCCCAAATTTTTTTATCAATATTTGTGAGTAACTTCTAGGACACGTAGCCTAGAAATGCATAGAGCATAAATTTTGGATGAGGAACGGATGAGGAACAATCACAAAAGGGAAGCTGTTCTAGAGCAATGCCATGAATTTCAGACTTCCAAGGACAGTACTCACACCTTCTACTCTATTTAAATAAAAAGTCTATTTTCTTATAGATAATTTCTCATTTAATACTAATGTGAAAATAATAGTATAAAAATACAACAAACCTTGTCAACAACTCTTCCTCAATGTTTCCAATATTAAAAAAAATGGAGTTAGATTAGGGCTTTGGCTGAAAAAATGTGTCAGACTCAAAGCTTCGGCAAAGAAAGGTCAAATAAGAAGCAATATATTTTCAAACAAATTTGAGGGGGCTACATTATACATATACATAGCTCATTTTCAGATTATGGAGATGTAAAAAGCTGTTTTCAACATCTTCTTTCAGTTGCCAAATGGAAATTCTTTGGGCTACAATTTAAAGCAAAGGCAAGACATAAGGCCTATATACACTATGGGCTACTACACTAAAAAATTTAGTTATCAGAGAAAGCAGTAGACTGGAAGTTTCACCAAGATTCTCTCTTCTGTCTCATCTGTTGAGTCTGTGCAGCTTCTCTGCAAGAGCTCAGATGGTAATTTTCAGACAGGACACTGCAGACTTGAAAAGCTGGAGAGAGCAGGAGTCCCTGGTTTAATTGATTCATTTTTTCAATCTAAAGAGAACAGGCAAGTGTTTTTCCAGCATTTCAGTTGAAACCCCCATGCTACACCCCATGAGTGACATCACATTGCTACTTTTAGCCCATTAGACATAGTTAAATGGAAGATATCACAGCGTTTTAAAGGAAAAACTGATAAATTAAAGATATTTCACTCATGCAATACTATTTCTGTACAGAAAATATAAGAAGTACTGATAAACTTCAGTGGTAATAAACATCAAACAACTGTCTGCTAATAGCTCCAACTTCTCTCTGCTGGTGCTGAGTCTAAAAGCATCTTCTTTCATTTTGTTCTCAGAGGCACTTTGCAAATATTTTCCTGGGCTATATTTCCTCTTTTGTAGGAGACTGGGCTGTAGACCTACTTATCTTTTTCTGCTTCATTTTGATCATGGATTTTCAAGAATTTTTGCTATGGGGGGGGAAATATTTCTGGGACTACAAGAGCCATTAGAGGAAACAATTCTGTCAATCTATCAAACAGCATCACTACATTTCTGTGATGTTTCAACGGTCTGTTAGGAATGCTTCTAATTAATTTAACAGCAAAATGTAATGGAAACATCTCAGAGGAAATGGCTGAGGGAAAAGATCAGCTATTTCCTTCATAGAAATCTCTGCAAAGACTGAGATGTTGCATAGTATCTTGATTATTGTTTTCTTCTACAAAATCCCCCAGAGTTCCAGAGGTAGCTAACACATTATGATATAACAGCTGATGCTGTCATCCAGTTCCACCTTTTATTAAGTCAGGCTCTTTAATTACTGTAGCTTGAAGGTCTACAGCATTTAAACAAGCCTTTTTTTCTTTCCTTCATCTCTATCACATTCCCTTTTTAAAAGAAATAATTTTTTAGCAAAAGCCCTTGGTTGCTGCCACATCCAGTTTACTTGACCTTTTAGGAGCAAATCACCCCAGAAGATGCACAGCTCAGCAAATGCATCCAGCCATGAAAGACTACTAGAATACCATCCCACACTGAGACAGTTTGTAGTGGTACTTATCTAAGGATGAGCTCATAATACTCACAATAAGCTTATAATTTGATTTTGGTCTGGCTTCTCTTTCACTTTTTGAAATGCACAAATTCATGCAAACCAACTAAGTTCCTGTGCTTTCATTACTCCTTCATAGAAATAAAGTTATATTGTATGTGTCAGGGGAAAAAAATACCCTTTAGCTACTGGCATGCGTTTGGTTGTCACAGGTAGCACTGATGCATTACAAGTTAATGGATTTAAAGGGAATGGCAGATTATTCTTGAAATAGGTATCAAATTATCACCAGCCATACAGCACTGCAGGAAAATGGGAAAATCCATGTCTTCTTTGCCAAAACATTAAGGGACTCTGAGGGGAAAGTTGCAGTGCTCTGCCTATTCAAATCTCAGCCCCATGGATGGTTGTTTCACTGGGGCCAGAGGTAGTTTTAGGAGGTTTCTGTGCAATTAACAATTTACATCCAAAGGCATTTTAGCAGATTAGTGGGCAGTTGTTAGCAAGGAAATCCAATCATCTTTAAAGAGATAGGGGACCTTTATAAATTCTGTTTATAGTCATGCACTGTCCAGACAAAAGAGGTACAAAAAGGTGTTTTCTCTGCAATGTCCAGGTGTGGGAAAAAGTCTCAAATGTTTCACTGTGTCTGAAGAAACAGGAAGAATTTCCAGTAATGTTCCATGATGTTCCTTTTCCAGCTTCAGATCCTGAACTTTCTGGACATGTCTCAACACTTCCATCACACCAGATCTGTTTGACACACTAGGGGAAGGACTATGGAAGCTTCAGACTATGACCTGTAAGCAGAGTTAATACTAGGAAACCATGTCCAGGAAATACAAGCTTGCAAGCATTCTCATCTTCAAAGCAAAACTTTAAAAAGGGGAGCCAGAAACTGGTTTTAAAGCTAACTTGTTCAGCTGATTTTGTCTTCAAGTCTCTTCTGAAGTTATCACCAGATGCTGCCTGCCACTGGCATGAAGGTCTTTTGCAGTACATTTCATCTAGTAGTTGCAAAGGAGCAGTGTCAGAACCAAGAGGAGTGTCTTTGCAAATTCAGTTCCTATGTAGGTGTAAGATCATTAATCACCAAGTAATGAGGAGTAGCTAGACACAGATGTAAACAAGTGCATACTTGGTTGAGCAGCTGCCTAAAACTGTCACAATTATTTGCAGTGAGGAAGATTTCTGGGAACAAATGGGAAAGTTGTGAGAAAGCCTAAGTACCAGGAAAGCTCCCAAACAAGCTAGCCTCAAGGTGAACAACAGTATACAGGATTGGAAAAGAGGTTGAAAACTGGAAAGGTTAAAGATCGAGGCATAATTTATGCAGAAAGAAGCTCCCCAGGCTGTTGTCTGGACTGTCTGAATGACAGTGCTTTTGAAGAGAGACATCTCAGCAAGAACTGGGCTTTCCTACAAGCTTGGTTCTAGTTGCAGGCTTGAAATTTGTGGCACACAGCATCACTCTGCAATACACCTGCAAAACCTTCCAAACCAAAAAGGCCAAAACGGACACAGCCCTACGACCCCCTGAAGGCAGGATTCAGAGGGCCACTGCTCCCCAACACCCCAATATGAGGCAACAGCCCCTCAGATGTCCCTGCTCTCTGAACATGGGAGACAAACACTGCTTCCTTTAGGTATTAGGGCTTGTACTCAGACATCTGCTTCAGAGAGTTTTGGGATTTGTCCAAGTCTTGCCACCCTTGCTGCTCCTTCAAGCACATGCCAGGCCTTGACGTCAAATTCTTTAAAATCTGAGAGGTTTTTGTCATGGTACTTACTGTTTGAAAGTTAATTTTATTCCTCTCCATAACCCCTAACAAATTCCTTCTAATATTTCTTCTTTGGCTTATTTTCCTCTAACCTAGCCCTGTCTTTCCTTCAGCCCCCTGAAGTATTCCTCCTCAGAATCTTCTTATTTAGGGATTTTTAAAATATATCCCCTGCAATTTTCTAGTCAAAATCTCGGTCAGACTACAATCACAATCAAAAATTTATTATACTGTGTATCTGAAATTAAGTTCCCCCTTCTCATCCCAACAGCTGCTTTGCAGAACGACATTACTTAAACTTGAAAACAGTGGGAGCACAGCAAAGATTGCCAAACATGCTGAGAAACATTTTGAGATTTATCTGTGTAGACATGGCGGTATAAATATTGGCACCTGGTTCAGAAGACTGATAATGTTATATGGATAGTAATTCCTCTTCCCATTTCCCAAAGCTGAGNAAAAAAAAAAAAAAAAAAAAAAAAAAAAAAAAAAAAAAAAAAAAAAAAAAAAAAAAAAACACCAACATTTTAATTTTACCCTGGGCCTTAAACCTAACACCTATCATTCCTGAAAAATTCCAGGATTTTGGATAAGTATCAACCCTGTCAGCTCTTTACTCCTAACCCACCTTCACCCCACAGAAATTCTTACATGCTACTTTTCCTCCTTTTTAGGAGGTATATAAAACACAGACTCAGGTGTACCACCCTCAAGACATAACAGCAGGACAAGATGAAAAATGCAAGGGACACCTGGCCCCACTTATGTAAAGTACCCAAGGACAAGTGTGCTTCCATAAACATCAGTTCCTGTGCATTTTAGCATGGCAGCATCACAGCTCAAATGGAATAAGATGTGATGACATGTCAGAACCAGGCCAGCAAGAGAGTAGGCACTAGATTAGCTGCAATATTGCTAAAGCCACATTAGGACACACTGCTCAGTTCCCATCTTCAGATGGACATAGCCAGAAAAGGGAACATAAGTGGCTGCCAGATACACCAGTGAAAGTTTGGAAAGCTGTGGTGCGGCCAGGTCAGCCCAGGGCAGGGACCCCCTGCTCACAGGCAAGAGCTGCAGGAGGTCTTTCCTGAGCTCTGCTCTAAAGCCACATTCAATTCTGACAGCACAGAGGCAGGATTAATATTTTAACGTTTCATGTGGAGAAAAAATCTAGCCGGGCTTATAAATACATTATTGAAAAAACATGTTCTTTATGCTGGCAGAAAAAGAGCCAATGTTTGGCGAATCAACTTGTCCTAAAATGACCTGAGCCATGAGACCCAAAACACTCCTCCAGCTGCCTCCTGGCACTCCAAACACGGTTGCTGGCATGGCTTCAAACCAGCCCAGAGACTCAGGAGAAAGCCCAGCATTTATTGGTCCCAATGATTCTAAGGGTCTTTTCTATCCTAAGTAGTTCTATAATTCTGTGATTTGGGAAGAGCATAGAGTGAGTTGCTTTCACAATTGCAACTCATTCTTAGGAGGAGGGAACACTGCCACATTTCAGTTTGCTTTGCATGGTGTAACCACCTCTAGCATCTATTGACAGCTAGCATAACTTCAAAAAGCAACTGTCATCTGAAACAAATGTATAAAATCAGATGGAGAAGAGACTGTAATGCAAGGGGGAAAACTCAAGTGCCTCAAATACCATCAAAATAATAGTTAAACATGTGATGGCCTCTAACACCAGTAGCATAAAACATAATCCTTTCTTAAAACAATATGGAGGCAAGATCCAGTAAACAAAAGGAATGTACCACTTCAGCAATTCCTTTTTCTTAGAGAATGGATGGACAAGTTCTCTCACATGACCTTTACCCAACAGCGTCTTTGTAACTCTTACCAGCATAAAATGAGAAATAGAAGGGATATATACAGTGGGAGAACAATCTGACAAAGGCAGTACAAACACAAGGCAGAGTGCTATTTTAATTTTTAGTTTTATCTGTATTGCAGGACTTGCAACTGAAAACAAGGAGGAAAATTACAGCTCACATGTTGGTATCACCCTTGAGGGAGACAGCAGAGTAAATTACAAATACTGGTTAGCCAAGGTTATAGATTCTCCAGAAACAGCAAACGGTGGAGCAACCAGGAAATGCCTGACCTAGCTGAACAGCCAGATACAGCATCACTCTATGTCATAGAGCCTGCAAAGTAAAATATACACAGTCATAGAATGATTCAAATGGAAAAGACCTTGGTATGTAATTTAGTCAAAGCAGAGACGACATTTTGCCTTGCAACACCAAATGACCTATGAGAAACACTTGTCAACTCCAATATAGCAGTTACATGTTATAAATTAATCAAATCTACTGAGATGAAATGTAACAAGATAGTATCTAGATGAGTTACCTACTTCACGAATGAAGACTAGAAAATTACCTACCTTGTGAAAGCCAAGTTCTGGTTCTCCAAATCAGTTGCCTCAACATAATTTCTATGTCCATCACAGGCAGAATCACTGTTTGCATGAGCAGGAGGAAGCTTCCCACTAAGACATCACACATCAGCTGAAGGCCAAGGCATTTTTTTCCAAAAATATCCTTGACTTGTACCTTGGTGCATTGGTGTCAAATGCTGCCTATACAAGACTAGCATTCAGGCCACTCTCATTTGTGACTGGGTCCTGGTCTTCTGTAGAGATAAATCAAAAGGAATAAACAAAACCAGGACACTTTTTCCTTCCATCATTATGTATTATATACTCCTTGCCCAGGAATCTTCTTCAGAAAAGGATCTTTACCAATTCGTTTATACAGGATTGCAATCAAAGAATCTTATTTTCATGTTAATAAAATCATGAATAAGCTTGAGAGTTGTCCAGTATCGACATCCCATAAACTGGATAAATTTCTCAGCAATCTCTTTTGCTTTATTGTCAGTATACTTGAGACTCATATCCTATTGGGTAAATTATGTCGCTCTTTTAAAAATTTAATAGTAAGTAACCACACTCAGAAAATCCACAACAAAAGATAACTGTGACCAAAGTCTCTAAAAACCTTATCTCATAGAAGTATGTTTTTAATGAATATATGTTTCATATGCCTTCACTAATCCTCATGTTGACATTCTAGAATAGAGGAGACCAATAAAAAAATAAAGCCTTATAATGTACTTTTTATGGTTTGCATTAGCTGAGAAAGAAGTTCCAGTGGGACAGGGGCTACATCACTATGAGAACTGAATCATTCAACCGATTTCAACTAGTGTAGAAATTAACTTTGACTTTATGGTGCAATGTCCTTTGATGAATGTTCAGACCAATGGCGAGTGGGATTAAATTTAAGAAAAAAGCCCTCACCGACAATATCATTGGTCTCCAATGGTCCAGTCCACATAGATAAGATCAAAACAGCTATCAGTGTACAAATCAAAACATATCAACTTTCCTTTAGCCTTTAATTCTCTTCATCTAGTCCCATCATTCATGGCAGATCCAAGGACAAGGAGCAATGAACACACATTCTGGTTTGCTTTGCTTTATTTCATTTTGTTTTGTTTTGTTCTGTTTTGCTTTGTTTTGTTTTGCTTTGTTGTCCCATCTGGTAAGAGAAAGTAACTGGAATTGGGACCAGTTAATCTCTGGAGGGTTCTGTGAAAAAAACTAAGCCATTACCACTACCCTTTCTATCTTTTTCTATGTATTTAGTATAATTTTCATTTTAAAATTACTTACCAGTAGTTGTACTTTTCTTCAGCAGGTATGTAGCCATCACTTATTGTAAATTTACCATCACACATGGTAAAATAAACAGTAGCTGCTCTAGAGAAATTATCTGTTGAAAGGTACACAGGCTAATGTACATGTTTGTAGTTTAATGTACATAAATGGAAAGCAAGAAGAGAAGGTTTACATGGGGATTTGGTTAAAATTTCTGGGGAAGCAATACATGCAAAGATGGAAAAAAAAAAAAGTCCGTTAACTTTAACTGGGAATTTTTTGGTGCAGGGAAAAATTGTTTGATTTGAAATGAAATGGAGTCATTCCTGTTGTAAAGGAAGAGCCTCAGGAGAGATATAATCAGAATTAACAGGGGGAAGAGCTGCATTCAAGTGCAGTTAGGGTCCCAGGGAATGCGTACATAGCCCCACTCAAGCATGCAGTTAAGTACCTCTGTCTCTCCAAAATGAAGACAGGTATTGATGGGACAAGAGCAGATCTCAATGGAAATGGCACAGAAGTACCTATGGAGAGATCCATTGTTGCAGCTGCTGTAACTGCTGCAGCTGCTGTGATAAAAATAGGGAATGAGGAACAGATTTATGTACATTTCTGTTGCATAAATCTTAACACTCCCTTTTTGGTAACTTAGGCTCCAGAACTGGTTAGATGAGAAATGTGCCTGCATGGTGATCTCAGCACAGCTCCCCCATAAATTGGAGGTTGGTGGAGGGTTATAAAAGCAAAGTTCTACAGAGTTACAGAGTGGCAGAACTACAGTCAGTACAGACACTTGTCAAGCCAAGTCATGTTGGTACAGAGCAGCTGGAGCCACATCCCTCACAGTCAAGGATGGAGAGCCCAGTGTGTGACATGAGACAGAGCCTCTTCTGCAAGCACAAAAACATAGCCCAGAAGGGAAAAAATATACAAATGTTTTTAAATAGTGGAAATTATATTTTTATAGTACTTTTTATATTTTTTTATATTTTATACTATTTTACTATTTTTTTAAGTGAGAGCAAGAGAGAGAGAGAGACTATTTAAAGAGAGTGTGGTTTTTAACTGGTGATAATAGCTCCCTGCTGATAAAAGCTATCTGTGGCATACTGAGCAGATGGCAAAATGCAACAACAATCTGTTTCTCCTTATTTTCTCCTTATGTGTTCACCATAGCTTAGAAAATCTGGAGCTTCTTGTGCAGGTGAAATTTAAAAACATTTTTCTTCTTTGTCTTTCTCTCCCCCTCCTCTTCTCAACACACTGCACAATGAATTCTCTCCCTCTAGTAAATGATACATTATTTCCAATCACATTCAAATGAAATTACAAGCTGAAGAAAGAACATAAAAAAGGAGCCAAGCTATCATAAAAGAAGGAGAGAGGTTGGGAGAGGAAATTGTACGTACATTGAGTGTGCCTGTTGTTTCTCAGCTGGGAAGCAGAGGAAGAACACGATGTACAATTTATTCTATAAATTGAATTATCTTCCTTCTTCTCATACCACAGTTGTTCATGGACAACACCAGTGACTGTGGATACATTGTGTAAATACATTGCAATCCTCCAGCTCACTGAGATTTATTCATCCCAGATTGCTGCAAAAAGTTCAGTGCCTGATCAGCCATGCCAGAATCTCTCTAGCAGAGATTCCTGAACTACATCTGGTTTATTTGCAATACAGCAAGGACTCCTCCAACAAATCTCCCACACAAGTGCAACATACACTGTCAAAAAAAAAAAAAAAAACGAATGAAACTAAGTATAAGAAATTATTAAATTGTGGAAACATCACCTTGTTTAGCTGTTGGAAGAACACTGATAAGGACAACACTATGTAAATATAGTCCTTGGACTTTCTTAAGGCTAGGAATTGCTTTAAACTAAAAAATCTCAGTGAATAAAGACCCAAGCCTGGACAGGAAGAAAAAGTGAGGTAAATAGAGTGCTGTTCTTCCCTTTTCAAGGAATGGCCTAACTTTTATCAGCAGAAAAAAGCCTGTTCACTTACCGAAGCTCTGATTCTTTTGCAAAGAGAAGGAGGCAGCTCTTTTGGCCTGTTTTGTGATACCTTACAACTTCTATCTGCTGAAAAGGTACTGAAGACCATTTCTAAATATTTGAAATATGTTGTGATAATTATCTGGAAACAGTTATGTGCATATCATGCAAGTCTGGTCTTCATAAATCGATTCAGAGCAGAACATCTCCTAAAGGCACAGCAACTTCCTCATCTGCCCTAGATTTGACCAGAGAAATACCCTATATCCCAGGCTTTGCAAGTTAGTGCACCCATACTGGAAAATAGGAAAATATTAAGAAAGAGAACAAGGAATGAAATTGTTTGAAAGCTGGTTTTTGTTTCAAAAAAACTTATCTAGGTGCTTGCTCTCAAAAGAATTTAGTTTTGACACCCCAGTAATGAGCCAGGAGCTGGGCTTTGGGAGTAAAGACAGGGAGGATGGGATGAGAAGAAGGACATGGGGAAATTCTGAGGAGAAGGTATCCAAAAGCCTTCATTGTCCTGTTGGCAGGATCATGCCAGCTCACCTGCCCTTCTCCCTGGCTTGCACAAATCAGGATGTGTGACAATGGCTTTCACAGCGTGATTCTCCCATCCCTGGAGCCAGGTGCCACATGGTTACACACAACATCCCCTAATATGACTCAAACTGGTAAGAACTTCAGCTGTGTAACTATGTTTTTGCTGCAGCCTTAGGGATGAAAAGCTTTTCTCACAGTGGAGTAATAGCCACACCCTAATTCCAAGCTGTAAAAGTGTTTCAGTGAACTGTGGCCTGCAGAAACAACCCAGTATTACAGTGCAACTATATCAGGTTGTAGTGATATGCAAAATTAAACTCACATACCAGAAATTTAGACACCCAAAGCACTACTCATGCTTGACCATCTTCACTTGTTTTCCTCTACTGATGATAAAGGAGATCTAAGTGACCTGCTGAGATGTGGACATGCACCTGTGTGTGTTTACAGATCAGCAGACAAGTGTTGCCCAGTCAATACTGATGCTGCAGCAGTCAACATAAACATAATTTGCCTGATCTAATATTATGTGCTAAACAATCCTCACGAAAATACATATAGGTAGTGATTAAGCACAGCTAGTGCTTTTCTCAGAGGTACTATCATTTTCAAACAAAGACAGTGCTGATCTGACATCCCTGAAGACAGTGTAGTGAGTTATGAAGGGATGGGAGTGCTATCCTTTCAAAGACAAAATTCTCAGAGAAGGTGATTATTGCCCTAGAAATTATATATCCTATCCTATCCTCTCCTGTACTATACTATACTATACTATACTATACTATACTATACTATACTATACTATACTATACTATANTATTATATTTATTATATATATATGCTTTTCCACAGCAGGTATTTTTGCTCAAAACAGAGCTCTGTCTGCAATGGCAGTTTTAATGGCTCACTTTGTATTAAGCATCCAGGCAGGAAAAAATACACAACTCCTCTTCGGTGCACAGAAAATAAGTCAGTGATGGCACAAATGTTTTCTCTCCAATTTCAGATAGTTGAGTCATTTCTGGGTTTTTAATGCATTTATCTGCTGTCTGGTTTTAGAATCTTTGTGGGGACCATGAGGGATAGGGAGATCAACTTGTAAGAAAAATCTACCTATCTATATTACTAGAGGTTTATAGAGGAATTGAAAGGGAGTAGTCACATTTGGCAAATTTAAATACATTTTTTAAATTAAATTATGCAGTTTCTACTCAAGATTTGATTTTTAAAGAATTACAAAAGTCTTCTTTTATATAGAGATTCTGCCTCAGTGGATGGGGTGAAATTGTAGCTCCTACTTGCTCCTTAAATTCAAAGAGAACTCCTTAAGAAAAACCCTGCTAATGTGGATTTTGAAAGGTAATTTGAGAGATATTGATGTTGCCAATCTTCCTGTTTGATGCACTCAGAAGAGCCAGGTTTGCATAGAAAGATATTCATCACTTTCTGCACTCTCACTCAGGGAGAGGAATCAAAATATAGACAAGAATATTTGTAAAAAGTGACTGTCTCAAGTGAATAACAGTGGGTGGAAAAGTGGAGATGTGGTTTGAGAAGGAAAACATCCACACACTCACACTATCGATATGGATAAGAACAGAATAACATGTGCACACTGTGGAAAAAAAAAACATTATTATGCCCCATTCTTTGCAGCTCTCCAAACACAAAAATAATATTTAGGTTAGTCAGAAAGAAAACAAAATCCTACACACAGAAAAGGAAGGGATCAAAAAAGATTAAAAAGCTTTTTTCAGAACTTCATAGTTCAGTGCACTCTCCATTTTCCAAGAACAAACCACGGACTGAAGACATACAAGTTTCAGTTGTGTTATTTATTAATCCAAATGTTCCTGAGCGTGCCCTTTTATAAATTTCATAAATCTTCTGGTAAAATGTTTTGCATCCCAGAATGAATGGTCCTTTTGAATGATTTATCTTTGTCATTACTGCAAACCTGACCTAGTCTGTTTATCTACTTTGAAGCTTCCTTAGGACTAATCAGCTGCCTCACTTCACTGTCTCAAAACCCCTTGTTTTGTCTTCCTTTCAGGATTTTCTAAATGACTAGAAAAAGCACAAAAGCCAGGAAGACAGATAAGACTTTAGAAGGCTATAAAAACAGTGAAAGTCATTAAACCTGTTAATCAACATACTACATGCACATGGGGGAAATTATTTTTGATAACATTGTGGTAATTTTCCTAGAAAATGAAAGAATTAAAAGTGGAAGATACATGTTCGTATTAATAAAGAGAGTGTTTGTAATTATAATCTGCTGCTCTAGCATTTACTCATGCCCCTGTAGGACTGACCCACTGTACAACACATGCAATGCAACTACACCTATCACAGGGTTAACCCCATTATTTGGTGTAGATAAAAGCATAGACAGGGCCTATTTAGGTCATTGGACAACTCATTTATTCAAAACTGAAGAACACATTTGAATCACAGACAAGTTTATGAGTCATGTCTAAGAGCCTGCTTTTATGGATCAAGATCATCAACTTGTCCATGGAGCGCTCCCTAGAAAATTCTCAGTTTAACAGCCACATTGATAAGCATACTTCCTGCTAAATGAGACAAAACAGACTTTTCATCTAAATCATTACACAGTTTTCCAGAGGCCTTTCACAAACTCCACAGCTCAGAAAAATGAAGTACTGTATGATTTTTGTGAAGAAGTGCTCAGTGTAAAAGCTAGCTCTCTCAGCCTACAAAAAGGAACTAATACTCCTAACTTACAGGGCTTTCCTGAGATTATTTTTTCCACGAAGCAGAATCAAAGTTCTTGTCACAGCGCAGTTTTCCAAAGGCAAATTATTTCCACATAAAATCTCAGCTTTGCTGACAAGGAGAACACTGGTTCCCAACACAGTTTTAGGCTATTTCACTATAGATGAGCCCCAAAACAGGATCTCACCTACCAGCAGTAACACAGAACAGACTGTAAGAACTGTTGTCCACTCCAAGGTATTATACACCAACTAGAAAACAAGAATATTTCATGCATTTTTCACTTTTATTTAAATATATACATATGTGTTTCTAGAATCCTTTATTATATTTTTGTATTTTGATGACTTGATTTCCAAAATAACTATTAATCATCTATAGATTAAATCACTACTGCTCAGCTTATAGGAACATGAATGAAAAAGGGTAAGAGTGTTTCATTGGTGCTCTCTAATATTTTAAATAAATATAAAATGGAGAATTGAGAACTTTAGTATGATCATCATGATGAACACTGTAGATAATCTGTAATTAAAAAGTGGAGCTTGACGACTCACCTCAGCCAGCTATTGAGTACACAATGTTGCATATTTTATGAAAATGGTGGTTCTGCACCATCTCTAAAGAGGCAGTCTTTAGAATTGCCACAAAGTTATAAAAGCACAAATCTCTCTAAACAAAAAGAAAAATAAAGTGAAGTGCAATTGAACAGATTTTTACACCTTCAGAAAAGAGAAACCACCTGAAAATTGCTGGTAATTGTCTTTCACATTCTCTTTCCCTCTCAATTCATATTCCTTTCTTCCAAAATCCTTATTAAAAAATACATGAAATCTTGAGCTGACAGCTTAGCTCATTTGCCCATTTTTGTCCTCAAAGCAGAGAATTCTTTCCCTTTCCATCCCGGAAAGGGACCTGTCTCAGAGTGATAATGCCAGTGTCTGCGTGTTTGAGCAGAATTATTATCACTTGCTTAGCCTTTTAAAATAATATTTCTGGTGTATAAACAAAACAAACAGAGAAACAAAGGGTAATTGTTTTCTTGCCACTGTGCTGCAGCAGTTTCTTGTTTGACAGAGCCTGTACTGAGTGGCTGTGCCTCAAGCTTGGATGGGTGGGTTTCTGGTCATAATTTTATCCTTCTGTGAGCTGGATTAAATTACTGACAATTAAGAGTCAGAAAGATTTTTAACCACTAAAAGAGTAGAACGGACAAGGTCAAAATGTTTCTTTTGTGTTCTCTTCCTTTTCATGACTTTTGCATACTTTGTTAAGTATGCAAACATCTTCTGAAATAATAACTTCTTAGCATTAGATTGCAAATTTTGCTACTAGTACTGACTACTCTACTATCAGTTGCAATTCATGAAACTACTTATTTTCCTGCTACAAGGAAATATTACAGAAACCAGCAAAAAATCTCGAATCCTGCTAAAATCAATCCACACTTAAAATGTTTATCAAATTGTATAAAGTTATAGTCTCCAAACCACACAAAGACTTACAGTCCTGCAGTGTCTGCAGCTTATTGCCTGCCAATAGTGCCAACAACTGCAGTGAAAGTATTTGTAATCATAGAATAGAAAAGGTAAGCAAGTGGTCTGCTGGACTTAGATGAAAGTATTTCTCACATCAGAAAACAGACCTGCAAGCTCAGGCCAATTGCATTACATGCTTGAAGGTCTAAAGTGTCCTCAAAGCACTGAAAAGAAATGTCAAGTGAACTAGGGTCAGCTAAGAGTTTGAAGACCAAACCAAGCATAATTTAATTTCTTTTGCTTGGCTTTTTTCTGGAGCAAATTCAACCAAAACCCACTCAGGATATTTGATGCAGCAGATAAAGGGCAACACTAAGAATTAATCTAACATTTCATTCAAGTTAGCTGAATATATTTATACCTGTGCTGTGATATAAATTAACTGCCTTCAAGCTCTCTTCCATTCATGAGGTCAAAAAGAACTTGTGAGAGATGACAGATCTCTGATCACCATTCCTCCTTTTGTTTAGGGAAAACAAAATCCTTTGTGCACCACTGTAGTTCAATCAAGGGTATTTATGTTCCAGATCACTGAGAATTTAAGATTTGAACAAAGGAAAATAAAAGCTCTCAACCCAAACTCAGAATTCAGGGTTTTTTTCTGGGGACTAGCTGCAAATGAAAGGATTTTAGAGTGGTGAAATACAGTTGCGTGCATTTGCATGCTGCCAAGGGAAGCAGAGGAAAGCAAAGAAAGCCTGAAAGAGTTGAAATAAATCCAAGAGCATGAGGAGACAGCCCCGATGAGAAGAAGCCTGGCTGAATGCAGAGAGATGAGCAGCACAGAGAGAAACATCCCTGTGCATCTGCATCACCTGAAGCCATGAGGATTTGCTCACTGGCAGGACACAGTGCCAAGGAGAAACTCCTTGGGCACCCTGCATGTCTCAGGCTGGAAAAGATGAATGGGCCTTTGTCATAAAGGAGCTTTCTAGGGCAGCTAATTAGCATCTATTGTGCAAGTTCTGTTTAAACTCTTGTCTCTGAGAACGTGGTTTCTTCCCTGCAGGACACAGGTGGCCCAACACACTCCTGTTCTTATGTGTGGCATTTCAGCCTGAAGAAACCTCCTCATCTGCAGCAGCAAGCAGAGAGCTGGTGTCAGAAGAGACCTTCACTATTGACTGTAGCTGTAACACCCTGACAACAATTCATTGAGTCCAAAGGAGCACAACCAATGCATTCCTACAGGCAGATGGCAGAATATACCCTAATTCCATCCAGAACTGCTGATCTTACAAGTATACTGCATGAAAATGAACCAAATTTTCCTGTGACCATTTCTTCTATTTTGATAGCTGGGATTAAAAGTGAGCACATTTGAAGCCCTTGTGAGGAGCAGGAGGTAAAGTAACACCATTATCCAAGGGATGGGTTCAGTTTTTACAGGCTGTGACTCTTTTAAGAAGTTACATCACGTCAAACTGCTGCTGAGGAAAACAAGTAGAGAGAAGCAATGCTGAAAGACACAGATGACATACAGCTAACTGGCTGGCCAAACTGTGTGGAAGCCTCATGAAAAATTGTTACCACATGTTGACACTTGGGTTAATTTGTGACAGTTTCCTAAAGAAAAGAGAATAGAAAAAAACAGAGCTTACAAGAACTAAAATGGTCAACGTTTATAGGCAGTGGGCACCCTGTTGTAACTGTGAGCAGGAGCTGGGTAGGTTTCAAGAGCAGCTACAAACAGACTAACACTGCACAGATTTCATGTCTGTCAAAAGTATCAGCCTAAAATGATTTTCAGGGGAACAGGCATTGATCAAAATAAAACAGGTGTATCAAGACAGCCATGAAAAATTACTACGTAGTTAATGTCTTTCATGGGGATTATTTCAGTGAATTATTTCACAAATTGAGCCTCTGTTCCACATATCAGTCTCTGAATAGCTCAGAGGAGGAGTTTTCTGCTGAGGGGATCTGTGTGTTTCCTCAAGAGTAGCTGTGTTTGACATAACAATCCATTAATATTAAACAGTCACAAAAGGCAATATTTTTCACAATTGACGCAGAGCATCAAGATGTCTTTTTTGCATACAGATAAACTCTGTTTGCTTGCTAGAAAATAAAAATATGTTTAAAAGTATGTTCCTTCTTGTGTTTTCATCTGGACCAAAAGAACAAAGGCACAAATGGAGGAGCAGTTGCAGAGGACAAACATCTTCCCAGCCTCCTCACTGCTGACAGACTATTCACCAGCACAGCCTCTTCACCAGATCTGTTCCAGTGAAGTGCTCAGAACTGCAGTAGTGTGATACAATTGCTAAAAATCTCTTCTCCCCCTTTGCTCCTAGACATATTTTGCCTTCTGGATTTCCACGCTCAGAGGCTCAAAGCCCCCATTCCTGGCCAGCAGCACAAAGGATGTACCTTGTGCTGCATTTCCCACACAGGAGAAAGCTCAGGGGGTCTCACAGGCTTTAAGGAAGACTCTGAGAGGATGTACAGCTACAGGATGGGGCTGCCAGGTCCTGCACAGGGTGACAGAGCACTCAGTCCCACATTAGGAGAGAGATGACTCTGAGTCACTCCTGCACTTCCCAACACCACAAAACAAAGGGCTCTTCCCACCCTGTGTCCACCCATTCAGTGGACACAGTGGCCAGCTGGGAGGGATTGCAAGAGGTCATTTCATCTTTCTTCTTGCCCAGGGCAGGCTGCTGATGACATTCCTGGCAGCTGCTTGATCAAGCAGTCCCTAAAAACCCCCACCACATCCCCAGGCATTTTGTCTCACAGCATCTACAGCCCAGTGCAGGAGTGCCACTATTTCTTGTTCTATGCTCTGCAAGCCAGATTATCTATTTCCTTTTTCTCCTGGCATTTGAATGAATTTCCCCATCCTTTCAGAAAAACCTAAGCTATCTCAAGGCATTGCACCTTCCCAAAGATTTTTTTCCTGTGGCTGTTCTAACAACCAAATGTCCAGAGTTTCTGCTCCTGAAAATTTTCAGACTTCTACTGTCTACCTAATTAATATTTTTATCTTGGTGCAAGTGATTCACACAGCCTCACCTTGGTGCTGTTTAGAGCTGATATCAGGAGCATCAGAGCCTCCACCAAGTCCCTCTGGCAAAGCATGACAGTATTTCTGCCAGAAACCACATTTCAGGAGCAAAACTTTTACGTCTTCAAAGGAGTCAGTGCTTCCCATAACACCCAAACGGCAGCAATTATTCCAAGAGTGACCAATTCCTAGTCCTGTGGGCATTAGGAGGCAATGCAGACCTGTCCCTTCTCCCTTCCAGCATTCACACACCCTTGGGATGGGGCTGAACCAATACAAGAACAGGACCATATGGTAGTTCCCCAGGAAACAAGGAGACATTTCCCCAAAAAGATCAACCTAATATACACATTTGCATCCACAACAGAAGAGCTCCACAGGCACAATTGACATTAAAAAGGTTAACTGAGGAGTGTCTGAGAAAATACTGCAAGGTCTTGACCATGAAACTCTAAAAAGAAAATAAAAAGAGACCAAAAATATNAAAAGTGGAGAAGGGACTCTTACCTGAGGGATTTAAAGCACGTCAAAATGAAAGCCCCAAGGTTACACTGTCTTAATTCCTTAATTTTTCACAGGAAATAAATTTATGATATTTTCCTGAAGACAGTTCATTATTCTGGGCTTATTAAAAATCAATAGTCAGTAAGACTCTATTGCTGTGCTGCCTTCTGTATACTGATTAAATCCTTTAACTGCATTCAGACAGAATAATTACACACTCCAGGATGCATGAGTGCCTTGTTAGAGCTTCCTCCTGTGCTTTACAGTTTCCCAGGGTGCTGTAGTCTTGTTTCTAGCCACATCTATCTGTCAAACGAACCTCCAGAGCACAGTATTTTTCCCCTGCAACAATTATAGTCTTATCTAGGGTATCTTGACCAAAAACAGGCAGCTTTTAGAAAAATACATTTTTATTAAGACAGATCTTTTTTTTCCTCCTTAGGATAAAAAGAAGTATCTGCATCCTAATCAAATATGAAATAACCTCACATAAACTTTACCTTTCAGGGAATTTAGAGCTTGAGTGTTTTGTTTTTGTGGAGGTATTGCATAAGGAAAAACAGCTTATGCCTCAGACATCTGATTTTGACATGAAATGCCCTGTGTACTAAACAAAACCCTGTACTTTCACTTTCTCCGGTATGAGTAAACAATTTTCCCTCATGGTCATCTGTCTACCTGAATTCAGCCACACAAAAAGGATACCAAAAAGCACACCACATTTTTTTATCTTCATTTCTGATATACTTAACAAGCACTGGCTGCTCTACTTCCAAGCTTCTGCAGAGATGTGTCATGACTATATTATTTAAATAGAAAATTAATAGATTGAACCAAGTGTATATTCTGTCAGTAACCCCAAATTGCAGTAGCCATAGAATGACAACAAAATTAAGGTTTTAAAAAAGAGCTGAGGCTTAATTTGCTCACCATGTCTGCTAGAATATTGCTAATATCACTTGTACTCTCCATTCTCGTAGTGGCTGCACTGAGATATCATTGCATCCAGATTGTTTTTTGTTGTTTTTTTTTTCTTTAGATATACACTGCATACAGTGTAATGGAATAAATTACCAGTTATGGCTTTTTCAAATGCCCACAACTTTCAACCACTCCTCCCTATATTATTTTTCAGCAATTTCCTTTTTTTTTTTTTTAACCTAAGTTTAAAAAAAGCTTTAATATACAGTTGTAAGAAAAAATTCCACTACTTGAATTTTCCTAGTATTTTGTAATAATGTTAACATGATCATGTTTGAAAGAGTGAGGAGAATTCCTGGAAATCATTTGTCCTAAGAGTTCAGAAAAAATGAATTTTTATTATAATTTTGACCTACTACTCTCTTATCATCAAAGCAGGTCCCTGATTACATAAAATTTAGATGACTCTTGGGGTGAATTTCTTAATTTCAGGTCACTGCAACCATGTAAATATTGTGCTAACTGTGCTGGCTGATTTACTTCTTCCTTCTCTCTTCCAACACAACTTTTGCTCCACCATCTCTGCTATCTTCAGTTTCAATGCATGTCAGTTTTAAGATCTAGTTCTCAGTGCAATTAAATATGTACTGGGTAAGCTAGCATGGGTTTTCTTCTTTCCAGGTAGAAGCGTAAATAAACCTAGCCTTAGAGATGTGAAATCCAGATGTTGCAATATTCCAAGAAGAAATGATTACCTAAAGAAATGTTGAAAGATTTTTTTAAGTGTGTTGACTCAGGAGAAAAAAAAAAACAAAAAACCAATGTGCCTCCTGCAAGGAAGACATTTTGATTGCCAGAATCAGGAAAAACTACTCTGAGGATGTACATCAACCAGCCTCCCCTGCCGTGCATGGGTGGGTGTGGCTTTCTCAGAACCAGGGTTTCCCTTCTTTAGGTGCAATGACTGTCTCCTAGGGGAAAAGTCCCAAAATAAATGTGTCTTACAAGCAGTTAAAAGAAAATGGCAACACTATCAGAATTAAAACACGCAAGCTGCATTGCTATCCCATTGGTTTTATCCAGCAAATTCTCCCTGCAAAACACCTCAGCCTCAGAAAAGGATTTTTTCTTCAACCTCTTTCCTTCACAATTATTTTCAAACTTCCCATGCCTGGCCCTCCAGGAGCAATTAGGGCAACTGAGAGTTATTTAGAAGCAGAAAGAAATATAATCCATTTGATATCCCTCTGAAGAGACACATGTACAAGAAGAGGAGAGGGGAGAGGGAATAGGGAAGTGGCAGACAGAAACAATGGAAAAGGTAAAGACAGGGCAAGACAGTCTTTTGTTCAGCACATATGGCTCTTCTGTCTGCAATTTAGAGATCACCCAGCCACAAAACCTTACCATACCAGCCTGACACTTCTATATCAATTCCTCAACTCTTCTTTTTTTAATTCCCTTCCTTTTTTCTTCTTTTTTTTTTCTTTTTCAGTTTAGATTGTGCTTAAAAAGGTGTTCAGGCATTTCTAAAACTCGTCGAGTAGCAGCAGCCTTGGAGCCTCCTCTTTAACTCACAAACGCTCAAAGGATGTTCAGCCACCCTGAGCAAAAGGGGCCATTTATATTTCCAAGTAGGAACTTGTCTCATATAGCTTTAAAAATACACATTGCAGCAACAATTCACAAGTGGTAATGCCTTAAGCTGTTCAAAGTGTGGTTTACACCAAACTGTGCCACTCAAACAATAGTGCTTTCACTGCCTGTAGTCAGCAATATGCTTTAACTTGTGGTAGATAAAATGTCCTGCAGAAGTACACACAAATATTATTTATTGTTCCCTTGCTGTTAGTACAAGTAGGATTAATGGCTATTAGTGCAAACCACTGCTTATTCCCAGGCTGGAGCCTCCTACACACCTCAAGCAGGTGAGAACAGAGAAGAAAATTCAACCCATGACCAATAAAAACTTTAAGCTGCAGCAGACATTAGCACTGATGGGAACCTCTAGGACTATCACAGCACCAGTTTTTGATATTCATGTTTTCATAGTGCTGCACTGACACACACTGACACTGCACAGTCCAGCCAGAATATATGAGCCCAAATCAGGAACCCCTAGATAAACACTGCCCCTCCTTCAGAGCAGTCAGAGAAGGTGATCATAGTGCTGGTAGGCTTCAAGTCTGTGAAGTTATGTTGTTCTGCCTTCCCAAGGAGCACTTACACATGCAGCTGAATTAATTGTCTTCTAAGCTTTTAGTATACAAAACTGTAAAAAAATTGCCCTGAAAGAGTATTTTGTCAAAGAGAGGATCACTGTTATGTACACAAAGCCATCCTGTGCCATGTATGTCACAACAAGCAGGTTTGCCACGAGTTCACACTCAGACCCTTGCAGAGTTTCTTTCTAGACCTGACCAGGCAGGTCCTTGCACGTGTCCCACTTTACAAAAGAACCTGGCACATAGACAACTTGCCACAGGAGTAAAACGTGCTACAACTTAAAGTGAGATGTAGTTTTCTCCAGCTGGGCAAAAAGGAGCCAAAGTAAACATCCTTTTCAGGCAAGAGAACTGAGTTGGCAAAATTGGTCCCTCAGGTAGTATGTCAAAGACAGGAAAGGAAACCACAGGAGCTGAAGATTTTAAAATAAGGAGGTGTAACTGAAGAATTGGCTTCTTGTAGCCAATTCAACTATCTTATCTGTAAGAGAGTGAAAGTAACCATATCCCAACATAATTCCCTTAAGTATTCTCATATTAGTTTTGTATTGTTTTTTTTAAATACAATCTCACCTTAAATTTATTCTTCATTGCCACTTAAGATCTATTGGCTTATGAGTTTTCCTTATTAAATTCTCCCTGAACTGGTGCCTTTTCAGTGTTCTGTGCACTCCTTACACACAAAATAGTGGATGAAGAAAAAATTTCAGTTCCTTCCATTGTGGGGTTATTCATCTACCAAACCATAGCAAGGTTCTGGCCTGACGCATTCTCGTTACAAGGATACAGTATTTTTCACCCAGGAGCTAGCTGAAAACCATCACCAGTGTTCCTGCAGTGACAGACTGATGATTAGTTTACAGAGGCATGATATGTTCATACTTTGCTTGCGTCACTTGCCTGAACAACACCTCACATGCACTACACTGCAGGTCTGGGACAGTGTATGGTGAGATACATGCAGTGTCAAACTGTAATTTCAGAAAATAAAAAACATAATGCCAGAGAATATAACATCAATGAATACAACAAAGTTTTACAAATATGAAACCAAAAGAAACAGTATTCTATCTCCACCTTCACACTTCAGTTGTGCATGTGAAATGAATTTGTCAGATGCAGCTGTATTTCAGCGGCAAAGGGAATGTCACAGCCTTGGAAGTTTACTCAGCTTTGAGAAACTGAAAAAAACAACAGAAGGGAGATACTGGTTCCTGTTTGGATATGCACACAGAGAAGCCAGGCTCAAGGATCCCATTTAGCAGCTAGATACTGGAGCAAATTGTTCAAACTACCTGGGAAGGTCACCCTAAGAATACAGAGCTACTGCATTCATCATTGCATTTCAGTCTTTATCCACCAAAGAGGATACATCCAACATATGACTCCCAACATCACAACTAGGCCATGTGCCACATCATGCTACAAGTTTAAATCCATTGATTTCTATTGGAATACATCCCTGAAGTTTGACATAAGCAATCTGTGAAAAGCTTCATGTAGGTTATTTAACAGCTCCCACTGTTGCAGGCAGCCTACATGGTAGATTGTGCCCAGTCAGCCTTCCTGGAGCTGCACTGCTGAGGCTCTGAAGAAGGAAAAATGTTACAAAACAGGAATTAAAAAGAGATCTGTGAATTCACTGAAATCAAACCCCAAAACATTACTTTTACAAGATCTGCTTCACAATACCTCTACTATTTGGATCCAAGTAAGCATTATTCCAGTTTCACTTACTTAGGAAGCCTTGTGCTAGTATAGTGTTAAGTATACTGAAATTCCATTTAATGCTTGCACAGGACATGGAGAGGGGATCAAGCAGAAGAACTGGCTTTACAGGTGGAGAGACTCTCAGCCAGATTTTATCTTAAGCTAAAAGAAGAACAAAGCAGAGCTCTACATAAGAAAACAAGTCTTTTTAATCTGACCGAACAAGGCTTATAGGGAAAAGATTCAGCCACAGCCATAGGGCACATTCATCTGTTCCAACAAGTGCAGACAGGTCTGAATGCCTCTCTACTGCTTGCTAGGAAGACTAACATAAGCCAGCTCTGGTCACCAAAATGCAGCACAGCCCACCACAAAAGGGGGCCGTGGAGCAGCTTTCTGGCTCAGATGCTGTGCTATGCCAGCAGGGCAGAACAACCCCAAACCAGTGCTGGCATAATGCTCAGCTGTCTGTGTACATGCAATCACACACCTAAGGAGTCAGCATCTTGTAGGCTGATCCCATTATCTGTGACATTTTAGCTACTGGCTCCTGTTTTCTGAGATCCAGGCAGCTGCAAGTCCAAAGGCTGGAATAGGAGTCTGAGCCGAGCCCTGGGCTCTTTTAGCTGCCAGGGCCACCCATACACTGTCGTTTGTTGTTCTCAAGTGCCAGACAGCGTGTGTGACATGATACATATTAAAGCTACACAGTGGAGAGTGAACAGCTATCTTCTCTTTCATTTTCTTTTCTTTCCTTTTTAAATGTAATTAAATGTATTAAATGTATTTATGCACACACCTCCATATTTACACAAAACTATCAGCTCCTCTGCTCTATATTTTACTATTCAGCTCTCAGAAATTCCCAGCTTATGAACCAAAGCAGGGTGACAAGTAGTTTAACACATCAGACCAAAGTCACTTCAACTGCAATGGATTTTTAAAGGACAACATTCATGGTCCATATTGATCATTCAGGCTGTCAACACACTGTTAGTAATCAGTGAGCCCAAGAACTGAGGGAGCTGCACACCTGTCATTTCAAACTGCCAATAGATTTAAGTGCTTTGGAGAAGGTTGTGCTTGACTAAGGTTTTTTTTCATTTCAGTGGACATTACTCAAACAAAGGCCTTACTTGAGCTGTGACCCAAAGAGCTCAAAAAGAAGACAGAACAAGGCTCAGCCCCAGTGGAATTCAGATGAATGATGCTCTCAGTGAAGAATTGCAGTGGTGATGGTATCTTTTATTAGACTAAGCTGTTCAGCTCCAAGTGTAGACAAGTTCCTCTTAGCATCTAAAACAGAGGTAGAAGATTGGAAATGCAAGCACAAGCTGAAAACAATTGAGGTATTATTAGATATGTATCAATTTGATCGTATTTGAAAGTAAAGTTAGATTTACCTTACTGGATCAGAGGGAGAGGGAGGCAGGTGTCTCAGTGTTACAAACTCACAAAAAGACTCAAGGAAAAGACAGCATTTTTCAGAGGCTAAAATATTGCGTAACATTCAGGCAGCAGAGACTAACTTCAATATGTTTTCTCCTCTGTGCTCTTCATCACCCTTATCTCATCTTTATTTGTGTTGCTCACTGGCTACAGCAGGGCTGTTTTGGGCCCTGAGCAATGCAGAGCACAACCCCAAGCCTTCATCAGTGACGGGGCACCAGCCCAGCCCCATCTGTGCTTCACTTAATAAAGTAAGCAACAGGATGAACTACTTTTTTGGGCAGTGTAAAAACCATGTTGGGTTAAAGTGTCAGCTTTCTCCACCAGAAAGGTCAGCTTCCTAGGTATTAGGTTATTTCACTCCAAATGACCCTCCCACAAACAGAAGCAGACCTGTTTCATGACTCTGTGATTGAATGGAAGTTGGTGCAATGCAGTTTTTGCCTGCAGCTCTCCCTCTTGGGTCTTCCTCTCCGTCCCTACTCCTTGATTCCTGCCACAGAGGGGTGGGATAGGATGCTGGTTCCTCAGACAAACAGGGTCAAGTTATTAAAGTTTCATCCATACAACACAGGGTCCTCTGGAGTGCTGAAATACAGCTACAAGAAGCCCCGAGCAGCTGCTGGATATCTTTCTGCCCAGTGTAACAGCAGTTGAGCTGAGATTTTACTACTGCTCCAGTAAGGAGAGATTAACAAAGAAAGGGAGCAGTGCTATCCAACCTCTCTAGGATGATGCTGTCTTCAGAGAGGTTGTGTCTAGCCTCAACTCTTTCTCCTTTGCTGGCCAAGTTAATCAAGGGCTAGAGATGGGCGTTCAGCTCTGTCACAAGGCTTGTTTAGTTAAACTCACAGATCCAAAATGTATCCTGCCAGCACATGAGGTGAGCCCTTTCTGCTGTGGTTAGTCATGAGTCAGCCTAATATGATCAGAAGAATTTACTTTGAAATCTGGGTGCATCACATTTTGAAATTCTCACACATAAACTCAGACTTCTGACTCTTCCTACAGCTAGCACAGAGTTGACACACTTCCACTTCAGTGGCCATCTTTCTCCTCAAAATCAATTGGAAGCTAAAGAGACAATGCATGTTCCAAACTTTTTGCAAGAGAAAAGTAGCCCAGCAGAGGTGTATGTCTGGATATACATGCAGCATTACAGGCTAGTACAGACAGGTAAAGATGGTCAGCAGTGCTTAAAAAAAAAGGGAAACAGTGAAAACCATCAGGTGGCCTCTTGACCCTTTGAAAACACTCATTTCCTACAGCACAGGGCATTGCACTGCTTTGCCCCAGCCCATGATACAGAACTGGTACTCACAAGAGCATCCCAGGGCAGCAGTCCCCACTGCCCTTGTGCCACATGGCTCCATGCCAAATGCAGAGTTTGCTCTCAGATGTCTGGATTTGTTCATCCTCATCTTCCTCTCATAGGCGTAGTCTTGCAGGGACAAACATATTTTGTCCCTCACTGACAAAAACCTGGTGCTTGTCAGTGGAAATTGACATAGCAGAAAGCAGCACTGTGCAAAAATATCTAGGAAAGTTTTGACAGAGATCAGTTGTTAAAATTACTGGTAATTAATTAAATACTAATAATTAAAATTATTAGGCTAAATGAGCTCAAAAGCACTGTTCTAATATCTCTGACTGCATTCAACTACCTTTCAAACCTGAGGTCTCCTCTCTGCATATCACTGTGTTACATCAGGGTGATCTAAACCCCATGACAAGAGAGAGGTGTCACCCACAAATGGAGATGAAGAGGGTGGCAAAAGCACAGGCAGCTGAGAATGCTGGGAGGTGAAGGTGCCAAGGAGAGGACACATGCAATCACACATGTGCACACACACACGACCAAGGTCAGCTGCCTTCGCATTTTCCCCACGGTGCTTCAGGCAGACAAAGCAATTCAAGACACCCTGCAGCAGCAGCAGCCCTCAGGGATGCAAGGGACTGGCTGCTCACACATGATCATCGTATCAATCTTCATCTTTTTTTTTGTTAAAAACCAGAAATTTGAATCCCGTGTGACTACTGTGCCCCGGGTCATTCCCACCCTGACTCAAGGAAGGGGGCCTCAGGGAACCACAGAAGACAGTCCCAGGCAGCCCCACAATCTCTGCCCACTCACAGACACCACTTCTGCCTGCACCCCTCATGTCTAGCAACATGAAGAAGGCAGGGTGTCTCATAGAAGAAGGGATAAGTGCACGTGATGGAAAGCACCTCTGCACAATTTCAGCCCACAGTCTAATGCCTGTCAGGAGTGAAAGAAATACAGCAGACAGCTACTTGAGCAAGGGAGACTGATAGTTGCCCAAAGTTATTCAGGCATATTTGACTTTTTACCAATGTCGTTTAAAATGAAAAAAAAAAAAAAAGCTTTATTAATGATTTGCATTTTACTGGTGATTGTATTGAACATTTGTTTCTTTTTATTGTCATTTTTCAAGGCTGTAGGTCGAAGCTAAGAAGGGTAATCAAGCATGAATGAACGCAGACAGCACAGGAAACAAAAAAGAACAACACAAACATTCTGACCCACATGCAGTGATGATCAATAGGGAGCAGCATGTCTTCTGTTTTTCACTGTCCTTGCTGATCACAGCCATTATGCAGCTATACAGCCAAGGAAGGTCTGGCTTTATTAAATGACAAAACACATTGCAAAGCACTGGCAAGGCACATGGTTAAAAAAAAAAAAAACACCAACAACAAAAAACCTACAAAACAACAATGATGAAAAACTGACAATAAAAAAAAAATGTATAGGAACCATTATTTTTCTAACCGTTTACCTAGAAGAAAAGACATCTATCTTCATCTAATATATAGGAAATTTCTAGCATTCTGCTCAGAGAACAGGTTTCATTTTCAACACTGTCCAGGTTTCCATTGAAATTGGATATTTTTATAAATATTTCCCAGCTCACTCTACATTTTTACTGGGCCTCAAAACTCCAGTCTACAAAGCTTGCACAAAATTGCATTTGTAGCTCCACAGGCTCATTAATAAGATTCTGAAACTTGGACATAAGGAGGGCTCAATATCAATTTTTCTAAAAGATTGTCACAAACCAGTATAAAATATTATCCAGAATTATTCTAACTGCAATATTCAGTGCAAGTGAATGGGCACAGCTGTCACATATTCTCAGTTGCTGTAAGTGCTCCTTCACCCCTTTAAAAAAACTAAGTCAAATGAGAATGGACTGTCACCCAGGCTAGTTACAAAATCTGGTACAGAGCAGAACCCATCTGACAGCCCAGAAAATTTCAGATATCCTTTTTATTAGTCAGGGAGAATAAAGATTCAGGCAGATGTCAACATCTGCCCAATTGTTTCAGAAATCTCTGGCACTGAAGCGATGCACAGCTACAGACATAGATGGGTGTGTCCATTGACATAAGGCAGCTAAGGATGCTTTGCAGGGGAGCTGTGGTACATTTTATGCATTTTTGTATTTATTTCAAGCTGTCATCAGAATTGTACTACTTCTTAACAAGAGATAGATAAACCCAGTGTACCTCACTGATTTTAAGGAGAACACAACTATGGTTTTTACAATAATCAAGCTCCTATGAGAGAAAAGATTGTTTCTGAGTTTGACAGAAGCCTTGTAGCTTTGATTGATTCTGTCTAAAAGTGACAGAAAATTCTTTTGAGGCATTATTTGCTGTTATTTATCAAAAAAGTGTTTCAGGGAAGTTGTACAATTCATGTGTTGCAACAAAGTACCAAAACTTCAGCAGCAAAGCTTCACTTGGGGGTTATCAACAAAACTAAAATCTATTCTACAGGTAAAAATGCACTGCTACTAGGATATAACCTTCCAAGCTTTATGCCAGGGTACTGAATCTGTTAATTAACTAGGACATTAGGTTCTAAGGAATACAGCTAGTAATGATTCTGCCCAAGCAGTGGAAGGATTTGATGAGAGCCAGTAAAGTATGATCATGACAGTCAGCAAATGCCAATACAATACTTTCCGAGTTGTTTGTTCTGCTAACTCCACTAATTAATTCCACTGATATCTTTAAGCAGTTCCTGAAAACAACAGAATTTCTTCTTAAATATATACTGCCCAGAACCATGATCAGGAAATTAAAAGTTATCTTGAGACAAAATTTTATTTGCATAGGCTGGACCAAGCTGCCCAATTCATATAGTTAATGGTTTTGCCAGTGTTGACAGACAGCAAAACATTTTTTTACAAGATATGTTGTAACAAATGCTTGGAATGGGCATCTGTTCCTGGGCCTAAAGGCCAATGTGTCTCAGTCTTCTGCTTAGGAGTGAGGATTTGCATATGAAGTCAACATTATGGGCACCCTATGAAATGAGCAACTGTGTGAATTGACACGCGCATATACAGGTGACCAGGACAACACAGCTGAAATGCAGAGTAGATTATACCATTACCTTGCTAACAATGCCAGGCAACAGAGACACTGGGGAGAAGGAGGCTGAATTTGTCCCAGAGAAAATTGTGGGGGGCCCCCCCGCGACCTGCCTCAATATATGAAAGGGTTCGTGCATGCACACTTTATCACAAGGTTGGGCTTTTACCATGTCTCCCTCTCCCATCAGGAGGCTCCGACATGTTTGTAAGAGTTTATTATCTCTGCACAGGTATTCCACTTCTCCAACCAGGCAGAGGATGGACAACACTAGGCATAGTAAATGGAGTTTCCCCACACTGACATCCTTAGCATTCCCAGCTGCAAGGTCATTCTGAGCAAAATTATTCCCTCCTTGCCAAATCTTCCAGTTGTAACCTTCCCCCCCTACAGCAATACAGAGACCAGCCAACATCAGCTGTGTTTTCCTAATGGTGCACTTGATAACCCACTGCACTGAAACAAGAAGTCAAGGGGAGTGCTTTATGCAGATCTGAGCAAAAAGGAGAGGATTCTGTGCCAGGCACTACTGGATTTACTGGATTTGTAACTAGTATAAAAGGTAAACAATATTAAAACCAAGGAAAAGGTTTTCTTCCAGCCAGAGATATTATAGCCAGCCAGGATCTTAGAGAACAGAGAGGACCAATCACAAAATTTTTGGTCTCTCAGATGGGTTGGGAAACTTCTTGTGAAGGAAAGCTGCACTCCACATTTTCTGCTTCTTCCTATTTACCCTCTTCCTTGTGTATGTATCAGGTTTAATAATGCACTTCCTCTCTGGTACCTCCAGCCCAGATGGCCATACAACATGGTTTTCCTCTCCAAGTAATGGGCTGGTATTTCAGGACAGGCACTATAGTATAGAATGTGGTGTAGTGCCCCACAGCCACAGCCAGCCCTGACATATAGGGCAGCAGGGCTGGATTGCTGGGCAGGTGCAGCACCAGAGAGATTTCCATCACAGCCATCTCCCCAAGATGAGTTGTCCCTTCATGACACAAAGCCACTGCTCCACTCTCCTCCAGGAGCTGTGGAGCCAATGCTATCACCCCTCTCATCTCTCAGGCACCTGTGTACAAGCTCTTGGACACACCAAACTGCCCCTCTGAAGCCAAAGAATCCTTCATATGGCTTATCTGAACAAAGCAGTGTACAGGGACTCTTGTAAATAGCATAATCTTATTTAGAACATTGGGACTAACCCCAGTGCCAGGACAGATGGAGTAGCTGAGCAACTATTGATGGTGGGAGCAGACCAAATCCACTACAGAGCAGCACTTCAAGCCTGTGGTAGCCAACCACCTAGCCAAAAGCAGGGCTACCTTGGGTGTCTTGGAGGTGTTTCCTTCTGCCTGTAGCAGTGACTTACCTGTCACCTGCCATAGCATTCACAGGTGGATATGGATGGGGACAGTTACCCCCTGAATGGAAAGGATTCCAGCCACAGGTGGTGGCCAGCCTAGCCAGGCTGTTGAGCAAGCTGTACTTGGATGTCCTGCAAGAGGCTGTGGATGTCCCCCACAAGAAACAGAGTAAGTACAGCCCTGGAGAGGAAGATAAAGAAAGGTAAATCATTAAGGAATGCAGGGATAATGAGTGGTTTATACTGTTCTGTTCTTCTCGTTGCATTAGTTGCTTCTATGTATGATACTACAATACAAAGTCATAGAAAGCAAAATTCCTTAGATTTTGGTTCTCGTTCTTTGCCCTTTCTAGAAAAGTAATCTTACCCTGGCTGGTGGAAGTTTGCACTTACCTGCCATCATCTATTGCTGAGTGATTCATTTTAGCTACATTGTTCCTATTTTATTTTTCCTTCTGAATGGAGATTCTTGTAAATTTTTCATACAGCAGTAACTCTACGTGATTTATCACTTGTCTGATTTAAAAAAAGAAACTTTATTAACTAAAATCTGAAACTCGTACTTTTCAATTGTGCCAGATCTTTAATGTGCAGGAAGATATTATCATTCACTGGAACATAAAACTCCATGTTGCTACCACTATGCTCTCATGGTCCTGAGCATGAAGAGCTACAATTATCTCATCTTTGCACCTCAGGATCTGAAACCCCAGAGTTCCAGTGGGACTATCTTCCTCAAAGAATAGACTAATAAACATTGTCAGACCACATTGCAGTGTTAGCTATCTCAATTAACAGGTAAATAAACCTACTCACCATTCAAACACCTTTTAATTAAATTCCTGTGTGAAATTTACTGCAGTTATAAACCAGAAGAGTAATTAGTAGAGTGACATAGACAGTTAGGATTTGGATCATAATTAAAATAAATACTGTTTATTAATAAATAAATTGTCAAGCAGCCGGTTCTGTGACTCAATAACAGCTTAATTCTGATCATTTGTTTCTCTTTTTAAATGAAGTATCTAAATTTAATATAACATGGGCAAGAATACAAAGAAAAAAGGTGTCTGCTGGGTTTTCCCTTTCTCTGAAGTCAAAGAATAGTGAAAACTGAAATAGATAGTAACTTTTCTGCCTATTTCTCCACCAAGGCAAACGAATTACCTCTAGCAACAGCCAACATGAGTCTCTGGGGTTTTCGTGTGATGGTACCAGGCTATTTTTGCTTCAGCTGAATTCAACAGAAATTCCTTCACAAAGATTCATGGGAAAAAGAAGGGAAGGTAGAAATGCCATGTATATCAAAAGACATGAAATGTTAAGAAAGTAAAATCTTGCAAAGAAGCAGAGGTTTCCTTAGCAATGAACCATTCCCTAATTTCCTTACCCAGAACTATGCATGTGTCCATGCTTTTTAGATAATTGGCTTGTATTTGATGCAGTGGTGGCTGCAAGTTGCATCAGAGATTCCTCTGGCTTCTCATCCCAGACCTCTTGCACGGGGCTATGAGGTAAAGGCAGGTAAATTTCACCCTGCCTGATGCAATCCTAACCAAATGCTAACCCTTCTTTAAATCCAACAACATTGCCAGTGCCTTTGTGATTGTGGCAAACTGTAAATCAGGAAGTGGCAAACACAAGAGGCATGAACTGATCCATGGTTTCGTTCAAACAGCTCACACTGGTGACATGGGACAACTCACCAGAGGCAGCTCAAGTTTGGGAAAAAGCCTTGGAAGCACATATGCAAATGGACACAAAAACCAACAGGGCTTTGGTCTGAGCTGAAAAGCCCAAGCAATTATCAAAGCAATTTTTTTTTTTAAAAGCAACTTACTCACATTCAGTCCTACCCACAGTAACACCCACAGTATGTTAGGGATGAATGTGGCAACTGGCCTCTTCAGTCAGTCTGACAAGGAGGAACATCTGAGCTGGCTTTTGATTTCACCATTACCTCATAAAATATTTCTTTAAAATCTAGGCATTTTGAGGTTTGCTTTTTTTCAGATATAACATGTCGGCATGTTAGAGAAATAATCACAGTCCATGAGACACCACACTAAAATCCAGGTGACCACAGCTTAAAACTTTATGAAAGGCATTTGTGCCTAACTTGCGTGGTTTTGCATCAGTAGTGTAGCAGCACCAGTCTCAGATTTCACTGGGCTGGGGCAAGAAAAGGACCTACTGAGCATCCAGACACCACAAATGAGGACACAGCTACATAGAGACTGATGGCTCTGAATCAATGGAAAGTGAGGCTACCCAGACCTCACAATAACAACACCTGGACATAACCAGGTTTTCCAGACACAGTTGCTTAATCCTGCTAAACCTGAGTCTACAACCTGAAATGTTGGGTTTTTCCTTCGGTCCCTTCAACCTGCCCTCACTGCAGGAGCATGGGCATGAAGGCACTAATGATAACAAACAAGTAGGCTGTGAGAGCTGAGAGTTAAGGGTTTGTGAGGTTTTATGTAAATCACTTGTTTCCTGAAACATCAACGGAGAATTTGCACCAGCTGAAAAAGGTGAAAGATAAGAGTCTTCATCAGCTCCAAGGAAGGGAACAGAAAGGCCCTCAGCAGAATTTGCTGTTCATTAAGGATACTCAGTCACAGGCTGACAATTTCAGTGAGACAGTAATATCTGTAATGAAGATCAAGGGTCCAAGGAGCAGTACACATAAAATGGCAGTAATATTCAGGGAATATAAAGATGAGGAGATGACCTAGAAAAAGAAAAGAAAAAAAGAAAAACAGAGCAAAACAAACGAAGGAATCCAACCAAGGCAAAAATAAATGAAGGCCTGAAACTGAATTCTGAAATTCACCTCAAGCCAAGTCTTATGCAAGGAAGATGATAAATAGTGGCAATAAACTTAAGAGCAGTTGTTCACTTCATGGTCTCCAAAATGTAATGTTGATGCACCAGTAAATGTGGTAGTCACTGGTTTTCTTCCAAAGACCTTGAAACTGACCTATTTTCCTCATGAAAAAAATCATGTTAATTTATTAATTTAGGATGTGCATACTTTTTACATAACGAAACAGCATCCAAACTTGGACTGCTGTGATACAAACAAAATATTTCACTCTGGCAGGCAACTAAGGGAAAAAAATTGAGTAAAAAAGAGACTGTTTAAACATCTATGAAGAATTTTTAAAGTAGTCTTGACTAGATTTGCATGTATCCAACAGCAGAATATCAAAGCTGACTAATGACTTAGTATTACCTTACTTCCACTTTTGGTCCCTATTCCACAACAGAAGGGGGAAAAAAAATAAGGTTAAGAGGACAAGCACAGAGAGAAAATTCAATTACTTTTCAGCAAACATTACAGACAACGCTTTGGGCCCAATGTCATTTACTCTCAAAGCAGCTTAAGCGCCAACTCATGACAACAATATTTTTCATGACAATATGAGACTGCATGAAAAAGGAGTCAAGGCTATATGAAAGAGGAAAGAGGAAGTTCTGGTGCTTCCATAACTTGCAATTGACGAAAGAAATCTCTCATCTATTTTGGTTCTACCCCATCAATAGCAGATATATTTTGAATGTTCTGTTTATTCCAGCCCATGGGCCTCTCTTCACTTATCAAGAAGCAGTTACTGATGCAGCATAAAAGGAGACACAGGATTATCTTAAGTGGTAGCCTTCACTGAGATTCCAAATTTTAGTGAAACATCTTCCCCCACAACCTTCTTCACTATTATAGAAGAACTAAATTTTATTGATCAAATCAAATACTGGCAGGACACAATTTGACCAACAGCAAAATGCATGAACTTTATTTCGCTCTATTATTCTGCATATGTATGACTGCATGAAGTGATTAAAAAAACAACTTCCCACACAAAAACAGCAAACAGATGGCATCAGATGAAGATGGCTCGTGAAAGTACATTACAAAAACAACTGACTCAGTAAACATTAAAGGAAAAGAGACATTTTTATATCTACATATATGTATGTATGTATTTAGTTATTCTATTAGTTGTGTCTTGCGTTCTCATTTAGGTTCAACTTCCTTGAGCTCTAAGTTTGAATTCCTGACCATAAATTTTACTGGTAGACTTGCTCCATATCAATAAGGAAAGGTCATTCTGCTGCAAGGTTTTATGTACCCTGAAAAGAGTCTGCTTCATTCCTTGTGTCCTATTTCCATATCCATATGCCCTAAACAGAAGTCTGAATTATATTCTCAATATGATCCTCCTGGCTGTGACCACTGCTCTGCCTCAGCTCCTTTCCTTCTTCTCAGTCCCAAGAGAAACAGAGTAGAGTGCACAGCACAGACTAGAGATCATCACTCAAAAGCATCTGCTTCCATTTACCTTAGACACCTAGAAAATAAATCAGACAGTGTTGGTGGACCCTTTTTAGAATGGAAGGCCTGAACCTAGAAGAGAAAGCATGGATACAATCATGTTTCTGCTGACTATCTGCCTGATCTCCGGAGCAATGTGTCCTATTATCAAAAAGGATTGTATGCCAAGGACCTTAGTACATTACTAAATCTGCCAGTTTGCCACAGAAATGCCTTAAGCATTTTGCTTTTACTCTGAAATTATTACTGTTTTTATCAATTCACTTCACTTGAAAAAGGACACACATTCATACAGGCCCATAAATGCTTCCATAGACATGGTCTTTGACAACTGTAACTTCAAATTTTATATTTGTATTTCTTCCTTTCTGCATACTAAAATTTGGAGCAACAGTACCATATGTAATAATTCTAAAATCCGGGGGGGAAAATACCTGCCATGTAAAAAATAAAAATAGATAGTTTAGGATATCTAGACCATTGCTTTTCAATATTGGCTAGGACATTTAATTTACAAAAGGCAAAAACAGAGGAGTGGAATGAGAAAATATAAGTTCAAACTTTTCAAACAAAGGAAAGGACTAAAGGCTTTTTTTAAACTGAGTTATCAGTCTTCACTAACTAAAAGAACACGCCCAACAAAGGTTGATACAGTTAATCATTTAAAGTGCCTTTGTACTTCTTGGAATACCATTTCCTTCTTATTACCTTTTGCAATGACTGCTTACCTGCAAAAGGTATCATCCTTTTCCATCCTGGCAAATTACAGAGGCTATTTGTATTTTTCTATACCATTCTATACCATTATCCCTTTGGTATCACTGGCCATCATTAGTGTATCAAGGCTGTCCTCCACTACTTTTCATAAAGGGGAATAGTCTATCAGACCCAACATCTTACCTATCAAGAGGAAGAAGGCCTAGGCAATATCTAAAAGCCTATAGCTGACAGGTTTTTTCCTCAAGGACACATACCTTTTCCAGGACAAAGGCTAAACACAGGACAAGCACAAACTTCCCCAGGAGTTAGTCCAAGGCAATGGCATGAGCTTTCTAGGCACATTTCCTTTCCCAGTCTCAGCTCAGCACAGTGCATGTTTCAGGAGCTCTCCATGGCACGCTTTACCCTTGGGGAAGCAATTACTGTAGACCCAAGTGGAAGATGCTCAAGATGCATGCTCCCTACTGCTGTATAAATCCCTATACACAACAAACACACACCATACTTCAGAAGTTAGGATAACCTATGCATAACTACTACAGCTCAAAGTCCCTGCCCAGACTAAGGCTATGTTTTTTCACACACTAGAGATATATCTGCAGCACCTGAAGCTGTACTCAAGGTATCATGAGTGGAGTTAGCAGCAAAGATGTACACCCACTTACTGTGTAACCTGCCAGACTCCTTGGAGGATATCTATAGCCTAGAGTACAATTTTGTAGCTATTACTATCCAAGTTAGCTAAATTAAAGCTAAGTCACGTACAACTGTACGTGCTGCAATCACGCTTTCAATCACAGGACAGAAAACATCACAAATAGCTTAAAAGAAGAATTAGCAACAAAAACAGAAGTTTTTATGGGCACGCCTGCCTGCACAGACAAGCACTACTGGCTTCAGTATGCACCTGGAGGACAGCCAAGGCCTGGCTCTGGGCTGTGTGAGGACATGAGCCCTGCACTGTAGCACAGCACAGCAGAGCAGGGCAAACCCACTGGCACAGGCTCAGCCTCCAGTATTCCCTATTTCTGAACAGCACAGTTTTCCCTCAGTGCTGGAGCCACCCACCACTCCCCAGGGTGCTGCAGGTAAAGACTGCACACATTTTCTATCTGTAGCTGAAGTGGATCCTGGCACAAGGATGCAGATCTGCTCCATGGGAGACGGGTATGAGCTACTGCTTGATTCAGAAACATTTCTTACAGCATTATTTTATTCAGGCAAGTAATTAAATCTCTCTTGTGCCTCAGTTTTCCCACCTGTAAAATGGATATATTTACTTGAAAGAAGCACACATCTAAGCAACACTTCAGAGATTAAAATCTCTAGATAGGTGCTTATTAAATACGAAGAACAGGTAAAAGTGCACATGGAATCGTTATCATGTTATCAAATCTATGCATTATTTTTGTGTGCCTTCTGTAGATTGTAATGCTTATTTATTCTTTTAAAGCAGATATAGAGAAATGCAGTCTGGGTTCAGCTGATGCAGGTAGACACTTGAAAGGGTTAAAGCGTAGGTATCTATTTTAATTAATCAACAACAAAAGATGGATCTTTCAATGTCGCTGTCTCTGGCAGCTAAACCAATTTAGGAGACACCAGTTTCTTCTGCCTGATCCTCAAGTTCAATTTATGCAACCAATTTGAGATGTATAGTGTAAGTACATCCAGTGAAACTACCTAGGTTAAGTTTAAAGAAAAAAAATCATGAACACACCCATTCCTTTCCCGAAAAAAAGAAAGAGGTAAAAAAAGTTAATCCAGACCAATTTAACAACCTGGTTGAGTAAGAATCTTTGCAAACATGGTAGGATAGCTGGGGCAACCAAGTTCCCACATGGAAACACTGAGCTACACTCTAATGTAATAGCTGGGGGAAACACAATGGCAAAATTCTCCCGAACTGGCTACAAACCCATCTGCTAATTTCATAACTTTTTTCAATTTTATTTCAATGAGGTCCTCAGATACATTTGTTCTGCATGGGTAACTCTGGATGTGGACACCCCTCTCTGCTGCCCAGCACTGCATGTGGAGGTGTCATGCTGTAAAGCCCAATAGGAAGAAGATTCATGAGCTGAGAAATCAAACATTCCTGGATGCAGGGAAGACACCAAATGCACACCACAGCAGCTGTGTACATCATGCTGCACATTGGCTGTAAACCTGCATGCAGGCACACTACCAAATCTACCAGAACTCCACTGGTCTCAGGCATTTTTTCATGCTGCTGCCAGGCAGGTAGGGACAAACTGGTGCCACTGGCAGCCCCTTGCTGCCTGGGACTGCCAGTCTCCAGGTGTCTGGATCCAAGCAGCAGAAAACAGTTGGAAAAGAGACTGGCCTTTGTAATTCCCATTTTGGACAAAGAAAGGGTATCCAGCAAAGGTTTGTACATAAATCCCCAGGAGCATCCTGTGGCCTACCAGATGGAGACTGCACCCAAGCACAGGGGAATGCATGGTCGAAACTGCGCTGTGAAAACAAAGCCAGGAGAAGGAGACCTGGGCCACTCCTACACTGCATCCATAGAAATGTAAGTATGTTAGAGGAGAATAAATGCTACAATACAGGTGAAACAGAGGGTGTTCAAGCTCACACCCAGCCAAGTCCTGCCAGACTAACCTGAGACTATTCTCACTCTTGTTACCTCAAAAACTGCTTTAAAAAAATGCACTTATATGCAGACCTTATGCAGACCTTGCCATGGTAAATATCTTACAAGCTGTTGGAACATTGTGTCCTATGAGGACCATTGGCCAGGCAGTAGTCAGAGAAAAAGATCCCATCCCCAGGAAGGGAGGATGCCCTTCCCAGTTGTGATGTTACACCAGTTTTCTGGCATAACACATCTCCCAGAAATAACCTCCCACTGGGTGAAATTTACTACATGAAATGAAACTGTGAAGACACACCACTAAGGCATCACAAAAACAGGTTAAATCTTGCAAGGAGTAATTCAAACTCTACAAGGGGAAACAGTGAACAGCCTATGTTGCCCCAGCTTGTTTATTTTCATACACCTATTTTGAAAGATATGTCAAAACAAACAGAAGACCAGCAAAACATGTGAGATGTAGTTTCTGTAAATGTTACACTTCAAGCTAAAATACAGCCTAATTGCTCGAGAGGTTACATAAAAATAACCTGGCTGACTATCAGATTTCAAACCTTTTCTCTACAGCCTCTCTCAATTAAAAACTTGTGTTGACTCACCAACCCTCTCAAAATCAACAATTTGAAAAGCAAAGCTTATATGTGGTGTTAATTGGTATGTTTCTGTTTACTACAAAGCCACCAAGACTTTTTATTATATCCTGTGTAATTTATCTTTTGTCTCAACAATATATGAACTTTATATCCATTTTATTTTACAGGGATAATAGTTCCCAGTATAAAACTCGGTTATTTGAATGAGAACTGAACGCATACTACGATTTCCTATTTAATATGCAATTGTTAATAAAATGAGAACAAAGCTCCTGCTAAAATATCCATAACACAAATAATTGAACAGGTGAGGCACCAGTGCTAGAATTGTCAGACGCCAGATCTTGAAATTCCTCAGATACTGGAAACTGCATAGGTAGAACAACAAGGTGCCATCTGTTTGTATTTATTGGCTAGGGAGAAGTGGTTTATGTAAATTAACCGCTCCAAATTGCATAATTCCATTTCGTCTTATTAGTAGAAGACAAAATTCCCTTCCAATAAAATGCCCAATGCAAGCTTTGTCCAGCTTTCTACATCAGCAAAAATAAGAGAAAACTTCCAGACAGCCAAAAGTAATATTTGAACAACTATCAGCCCTAGGATTTATGTTTTAGAGGTGGACAGCAAATGGTGCCTCGTGAATACAGTATGTGCTAAGGGAAGCCAAATGGAACACATAGTCACCAAATAGGACAAGGCATTGCAGTAGATTTCAGTAAGAAGTGGCACACTCTCCAACGCAAATCACTGAGATGCAGTTAGAGTATTGTGAATTTCATTCCAGTTTGCCACTTAATTATTGCATGGCCTTCAGCAAGTTACTTTAAATGGCTCCTTCTCTTTCTGCTTACATATCTATTTATGCTCACTTTGGAGGTGGAAGGGAAGAACGGATAAAGGGCTTGAAATATAACAGTAATTTTCCACCAGGAAAAAGGCTTTACTTCTGGATAGCTTTTTTTCTTTTAAAAAAAGCTTTCAAAGTGTAGTCTTCATACAATGGAAACGGCTGTCAAGTGCTCCAACACTAACATAGACCAAGATTATGCCTTGCAGTTCTGGATTTGATACTGTTTGATGGTATTTGATACTGGATTTTATTCACAGTGATCCTCTTACCCTCAGGTTTAGGTGCTCATTAAGAAAAAGGTCTAGGGGTTTTGCTGTACCCCATTTTGGACACAGGATTTTAGTAAAAAGATAATATAATAAGCTTGACCTGGGTAAGACAAATTGTCCTGGAAACAGTAGTAACACAAATCCTACATTAAAAAAACCCAAACCTGTCTCCTACCACATTAAAAAAGCTTCTTTTCTGAATCATGGGAACCTTAAAGTGTTTCAGGGTTTTTAAAATAGCCATAGTGTGCAGGACAACTTTTTTATTTGATTCATAATTTGAAATACCTTATTATTTCATTTCAAAACCTTTGCTGTGCTAATCCTTGGCCAAAAAGACAGATTGAGACACACAATGGTTCACATTTCAGCTCAAAAAGTTATAACTCATGCTGTCATGACAATTGTCAGCGAAGTAGCCTCAAATAGTCAGTATCAGTGCCTTAAAAAGTAGATGTGCTGCCATCCATGTGATAGCACAGTAAGCTTTGGTGTTTACAGGAAAAAATATATTTTCCACAACAAAAAAACCAGATTTTAATGCAGTCTTTATGTTTTTTACAGCCTAGTTTAAAATTTATCTGTAACACATTCTTCTTAATGAGAAAACAAACAAAAAAATGATAAACAAAAAATGAGAGGAAAAAAATCCACTTCACTTCCATATTTCAGTCACATTTGCAACCCAAAAAAACAGCAGAAAAGATAAGCATAAGACTGTTAATTAATTGGACATGAGCTTTCCACTTGATTTGAATTTAGAGAAGAATGTACCATTTTCTCTTTCTATGTTAAGAGTACATGCTGCCCATACCATTGCAGTGCCAACACAGGCACATTCTTAAGTGTCACTTGAGAGGGAAATCACATGAAACTTCCATGTGAATTTCCATGCACCTTTCAAAGGCGCAACTACAACAATAAAACAACAAGAAGCAAGAACACAAAGAACCAAGAAAGACTTCCATGTCCTCCTCTATATGTAAATGTGAGAGTGCCTGTGTAAAAAAATTAAACTATATCCAAATGAAGATAACAGCTAAATGTCATAAAATGGCCATTGTGGGAGACATCAGCATAATTTACTGTTTACGAGTTAATTTACTGTTTATCCTCTCACAATCTTTTCTTTTCTAAGACAACAGAACAAGAATAGTCCCCATATCTCAGCTTCACACTTTTCCAAGGAATCAGGCTTCTGAGAGTGTGAATAAAAGGGTCTTCCAAATTAATCTTTAGGGTCACAATTTCAGCAGGTACGGGGTTATCTGCCTCTTCCCCTTTAGCTAAGCATTGTGCACAGCTGGGAGCAATAAAATGTGGCACAGGAGAGAAGTGGGGCTGTAGGTGTTTGGTTGTCTCTATGGCTTCTATCAAAGCTCTTTCAATGGCTGGTGCATTTAGTGCGCAAGTTTACATTGCCCCTGAGAACAGGATATTTGGATGCACTTACCCTCTGTAGTGCTGCAGAGGTACTTACATATCTACCTTTATTCACTCACTGCTGGCAGTTAGATTTGTCCCTTTTATGTGCCTTTCCAAAGCTCTT
The DNA here is from genome assembly GCA_013397095.1 of Sterrhoptilus dennistouni. Lineage (NCBI taxonomy): Eukaryota > Metazoa > Chordata > Aves > Passeriformes > Zosteropidae > Sterrhoptilus > Sterrhoptilus dennistouni. The sequence continues at coordinate 80,556 of VWZU01004887.1, read as the reverse complement.
CCATGTGACACTGGAAGGATCTGGTTGTAGTTCAGAGGAAGATGCCAATGGCATCTGCAGTGACTCTGGCTGGCAGTGGAGAGGCAGCAGTGCAGGAAGGCCACTTACAGGAAGAAAACCCAAAAGGGATGGTTTCTCAAAAAAAGTTGCTGGTGGGACCGCATAGATTGGAAACGTAACATGTCGTTCGTAGTGGCTGGAGCTCACCAAGATCATGTTATTAATTCTTCCAACAGTAGAAATCAGAGTCAAATCTTTGGAATTCTGGGGATACATTGGACTCAGTACTCCATCTCCAAATACCAGAGGCTAAGGAAAAAGCAAAAAACTCCAGTTGCATACAGCAGCTTGGACTAGTGCAAGACCCATTCCCAGCTGCTGTTCTTCCCCTCTGTTCTGGAGCACAGTAGATACAACAAAGGTGCAACTGAGACAGGTCAAAAATCCAAAAGCAGGAGAGGTGTCCTAAGCCTGAAATATCATTTTGGACAACTATGTCGCAGTAATCATTTGGAAGTATGACGCTTTCTGGTGAGAGACTCAACTTCACAGTCTTTTTGGCTTCCCCATGTTTATTCTCTCATTATCTTATAAATTCATACTTAGAACTTGCAAATTGTGCTGTGCCAAAACATACCTGGTAGAGACCAGTATGCAACACATACTGTTTGTGTGTCTGAATTGTGCTGGATTCTGACCAAGAAAATGCCACAGCTGCCACTGGCTCCATGCAGGAAAAGTACAAACTTCCTTTACAGAAGGGAGCAGGGTCTGCTGCCCCAGGTTTGCTCTGACCATGGAGCCCAGTAGTACCTCTGAGACTACAATTTCACCATAGAGTACAGCACAAGAACTTGATCTGGACTGACATCTCTATGCCTTCACTTCTTCCACTTTTCAGAGGACTGGTTTAGCAGGTTACAGTGCATGATAACTCTGGCTCTCTATCACCCATAAAGAAGAGCTCCAAAAGGACCTTGATGCTGACTATTGCATGATTGAAGTACCTAGTATATCAAACTACATTTACCTTCTCAAGAAAAATATCCTTTTCTGGTAGAAAAGCAGTAACTACTCACTTATGACCCGTTCCATTGCATTCCTCTTCATGCAATGTCGTGATCAGTGATAGTCAAAATAATCAAAATATCTTCCTGAAAAGGTAGGGTAGGGTCTACAACCTATACTTGTGGTGTTAAGACACATCTTTCAGAAACACTTCCAGCTCTCTGCAATTTCAGTGGGGTTTTGTTTTCCCACAGTTACATTTGTTTTGTAATAAAATCTGAGATTTGACTTCATTAACTGAAAGAAAAATGCTTATGTTAAAGGACGGTAAAAGCACATTAAACTTCTTTCTATTCTGAATATCTGGGAAAGTCAGGGTAGAAATGCTGTTGTAGGCTTGTTCCCTATGAAATTCTGTTCATTAGTATACAAATAGGCCAGATTTGACTAATATTAGTATGGTAGTCAAAAGCATAAAAATTATGCTTTTTAGTTACTTATATATTTTGAAGCCTGCATCTGTTAATGCTATAAAGGTCCTTTGGTCTTGGTAAGCTGTAATTTATTAAAAATGAGCAATTTGCAGCATGTTTCTGTTCATGCTTCCTACAAAGTGAAAAAAAAATCAGTAAATTAAATAATTTGGTTCTAATGTTAATATCATTCATCTGTAGTACTCATTAACCAGCCACTACATAAATGTGTAACTGTGAGCTTAATAAAATATATTAAGATATTTCTCAAATTTATTTAAGAACAGCATGAACCTCTCCAATCATAAAGTTTTCATCTACTTAAGGAGTAGCATGTTCTTTCTTAGAGGAGTATCATTCTTTAAACTCAGGGCTCCTTTTAAAGCAATCAGGCTCAAAGTCAGCCAGGTAGTGGAAAACAGTCCATCAGACTATTGCTTTATGGGAACATAAAATAGTCTGGGCTAGTCGTCCATCATATGAAACTCTCTTTGGCCTGAAATGAAACTCTGCAAATAACCAGAAAACATTCCACTCCTGTTAACACAAGTCCCCGTCCCATCCATGTGAGAGAGGATCAGAATTTTCTGTATTTCATAGAGAAACAGCACTTTTTACACACAGATCTGATGTAGCACATAGGAAAGAAATCTATTTCTGCAGTCTACAGGAAAACACTTCAAGGAGCACTTAAAAATCTGAAAGGCAGGTGACTGTGATTACCTATTTGTATAATTAGCTTTACTGATCATAATCTACTTATGCAAAAAAATAGTGTACTTAGACACTACACTTGCCCCAGGGAGCCTACATGGGCATTGAAGGATCAAGTGTGCATTCCAGCTTCCATGAAAACACTCAGCTGTGAGCTGTTAGTTAGGGTGAGGTCCACTGAGACCCTAACCATGAAAATAACTTCAGGTCTGCCCTCCCAGGTCCTGCCCACCATGCCCAAAGCCACCAGCATAGCTAAGACACATGCTGCCCATCAGAGCAATTTGTGTCAGATGTCGACTTAGTTACTGCCCCAGTAACTTTGGGTATTTGCATGGACTGCACTGATTACAGAGGCCAGGACAGCTGGCAAATCCCTGCTTATATAGTAGAGGGGAAAATATTAAAAACATCTTAAGAAGTGCAAACCTCAAAACTGTTTCCCAGTCAAGATCATATAATAGGAACACAGCCATAGAATGGTTTGGGTTGGAAGGAACTTTCAAAGGTCATCTAAGCCAAACCCCCCAAAATTAGGGACACCTTCAACTATGTTAGGTTGCTCAAAAACCCATCCAGCTTAACCTTAAATGTTTCCGTGGACATCACAACTTCTCCAGTAAGCTTGTTCCAATATTTCTCCACCCATGTCGAAGAAAATTTTCCTTTTATGTAGGCTGAATCTAACCTCTTTCCATTTACAGCCATTCCCCCTTGTCCTATCACTACATGCCATTGTAAGAAGTGCCCCTCTGGCTTTCTTGTAAAATCTCTTTAGGTACTGGAAGGTGCTATGAGGTCTCCCTGGAACTTTCTCATGTCCAGGCTAAGCAACCCCAATTCTTTCAGCCTTTCAACAGGGAGAGATGATGCTCTATCCATATACTCATTTTTATGGCTCTCCTCTGACCTACCCTAACACAGCCATGTCTTTCTGGTTCTGGGGCCCCAGAGCTGATGCAGCCCTGCAGGTGGGTCTCAGCAGAGCAGAGCAGAGGGGCAGAATCCCCTCCCTGGCCCTGCTGCCCACACTGCTCTGGATGCAGCCCAGGACACATTTGGCTCTCTGGGCTGTGAGTGCCATGGCTGGGTCATGTCACCAGCCCCCCAGTCCTTCTGGGCAGGGCTGCTCTCAATCTGTTCATCCCCAGCCTGTGCTGATAGTAGGGGTTGTTCTGATCCAGATGCAGCATTTTACATTGGTCTTGTGGAATCTGATGGAGTTCCCATGGACCCACTTCTTCAGCTTGTCCAGGTCCCTGTGGATGGCATCCCATCCTTCAGGTGTGTCAACAGCACCTCACCTTGGGGTCATGTCTAAACTTGCTGAGGGTGCATTCAATCCCTTTGTCTATGTCATTAATGAAAGATATTAAATAATTCTGGTCCCAGTTCAGAGCCCTGAGAGCACCACTTGTCACTGATGTCCATTGGGACTCTGAGCCATTGGCCACAACCCTCTGGATGGGGCTGTCCAACCATTTAATGCATCTCTTTCTGATTTGAAGTGAAGGATGTCATGGGGGTTAGGGTCAAGGACTTTACAGAAGTCCAGATAAATGACACTTGGACTTTCCTTGTCCAGTGGTGGAGTCACTTCATCATAGTAGGCCAATTGAATCAGTCAGACAGGAATTCCTCTTGACAAAGTGGTGCTGGCTTGAATTGCCTCCCTGTTCCCCATGTTTCTTAGTACAGCTTCTAGGGGCATATGTTCTACAGCCAGCCTGACAGGTTAGTAGTTCTCAGGTCCTCCTGCCCTATGCTTTTTAAAAAGAGATGCAATATTTCCCTTTTCCCAGTTAGTGAACACTTCTCCTGACTGCCACGACTTTTCAAATATCATGGGGAATAGCTTGGCAACTACAGCAGACAATTTCCTCAGGAGTCTGGGATGTGTCTGATCAGATCCCATAGATGTGTTCAGGGTCTCCAGGTGGTCATGAACCTGATCATTACTCCCCAACCCCTGCCTTGCAATCCGCTGACTTCAGAGGTTTGTGAAGAGAGATTGTCATTGAAGGTTTGAGGCAAAAACTGTTCAGTATTTCAGCCTTTTCCTCATTTATTGTTACCAGTTTACCAGCCTTGTTTAAGAGGGAACAGTACTCTTTCTTTGACCTTCCTTTTCTGGTTGTAGAAACCCTTTCTGTTTTTCTTGTTAAATTCAGCTGCAAAAGCACCTTGGCCTTCCTCACCCCATCCCTACACAAGCAGGCTGCATTCCTGTTTCCAGAATAGTCTGCGCATTCTTGCCTCTTAGTTTGCACAGCAGGTTTTGACTCATCCATGCCAGTCTCTTCCCTTCCTTTCCTGGTTTCTTACAGATCGAGAGTTTTGTGCTCTAAGGGAAGTGTCCTTAAAAATCTCCCAGCTTTGTTCTGCTCCCTTGTTCCTGAGGCAGTTTCCCAGGGCATCCTACTGACTAATTCTTTGAGCAGATGGAGTTTGCTTTCCTAAAATTCAGGGTTCTGACTATACTCGGCTCCTGTGCCATATTCCTCAGGACTGCAGACTCCACCAGTGATGTTCACTGCAGCCCTGGCTGCCTCCACCCTTGATGTCACCCATGAGGTCACCTGCTCTGGTGACCATCAGGTCCAGTAACAGATCCCCTGTGTCAGGGCTGTCCATGACCTGGCTTAGGAAGTTCTCCTCTGTGCATCCAGCAGTCCCCTGGATTGCCTACAGCTCACTGTGCTCCTTTTCCAGGAGAGGCTGGGGGTGGAAGTGCCCCAGCAGGATGAGATCTGGTGAGTTCAGGGCCTCCTGTGGCTGGAGCAAGAAGGTGATGTTGTCAACAGGTTCCCCTGGGTCAGGCAGCCTCTAACAGACACCATCCACAAGGGTCCCTTTGTCACCTCAGTCTCTGATTCTCACCCATGAAGTTTTGACCTTTTTGTGACTTCAAGGTCACAGTCTATTCCTTCACAATCCATTCATTTCTTACGTAGAGAGCAATCCACAGGGAGCTTTGTCTGCCCCTTCTGAACAGCCTGGAGGAATCAATAGCCACAGTCCTCACAGGATTCATCCCACCAGCTTTCAGTAAAGGCACCTAGCTTGTAGCTCTCTAGTAGCATGGTGGCTTCCAGCTCTGTTTATTTGAAGATTATATTGGAGAGCTGATTCCCCTGTCTGGGGATGGTCAAGGAGCAGTGCACAGAGATTTAGTGAGGTGAAAGTACCCAAGTGAGTTGACAGGTATCCTCCATAGTAAGCTGGGGAGGACGTCCCATCACTTCTTACATCCTTATTTATTCTCTGAAATCTCTCAGTTCTTTGGTAAAGATCAAGATCTACATTCGTTTTTCCAAGCTTATTGTTCATTTTATGGTCAGAGGTAGTGAGAAGGGAAATTGTGTCTGTGGCTTCTGACCAGGCCTCACTCCTTTCCCCTCTCTCCAGGGGGAGCAGAGAGGACAGTCTGTCTCTAGCCACACTTCAGCTTCACTCAAAGGCACTGTGAAAAATCCTCTTGGGTATCAGCTGGAGTAGTTTTGCTCAGGGCTGTATTGACAGCAGATCTGGGTTGAGAAGTTTCTCCTGGGTCACCTTGGAAAGGATCATGACAGCTATCAGCAACATGGTGTGGCTAAGACATTACAGTGTGTTTTGTTTGTCCTAGAGGGAGCAGACACATGGTATCTGTGGTACAATAGTCTCTTCTGATACTGCACAAGGCTCACCTACAGTGTCCTGAGGACTGAAATACTTTATTTCTGCTACAGTCTTCTGTTTTGAAAGAGGGTGCATGGACAAAATTTGAGGGTTCTTCAGGCATGGAGGTGCTCTTAAAAGCTTCTTGTAGCTCTCATATTGATAGCATCCTTCTCTGATGTCCAAAATGCCACAGGTGAGCCTTAAGGCACAAAAAAAAAAAAAAAAA
>VWZU01004887.1:31238-68110 GCA_013397095.1 Sterrhoptilus dennistouni | reverse complement strand
GCTCGGCGGCTATCCGCCGGGGCTCGGAGAGCGGGTCCTTTTGGAGCGGGCTGGGTTGGGGACGGGCCGCCCCGTCGGCAGAGCTGCGGCGGCGGCAGCCGAGGGGGAGAAGGCACAGGCAGCTGGCATTTCGCGGGGGTTGGGGCTGGGATAGTCCGCTCCGGGGTCTGTGCAGGTTTTCTTAAGGTGGCGGGCAGCTTGTTCCGGGGTCTGGGGGGGCGGTGCAGGCTCTCCCAAGGCAGCGGGCAGTCCACTCTGGGGTCTGGGGGGCCTGCAGGCGGCTTCCAGCGACCAGGCAGCCCCCCTCCTCACTGCCCCCTCCAGGGGGACCACGGAGGTGGCTCCTTACTGTTACATTACAATTTAAGATTATTACATTTAAAATATTAATACACTTATTCTATGACAATCAAGGGTTTCAACTCTTCAAATCTTTAACATTTCTAATTTTCATTTTTATCAGTAGCTAACAAGAGAAAATTTAAAGGGGTTAGTGGGCTTTGTGAAGCAACACAATCTCTGTGGCAGCAGCAGCAGGCAGTTCAAGGGTGTAACTATTGCTGCATCCAGGGGCAGCCTTACTGCTGGGGAATGCCAGGGACCTTCTGCTGCTGGATGAGAAGGAGTAATGTAGAGCCAGAGCAGGGCTCATTGATGGAAAGATTCCTCAGATCCAGGAGCCACTCATGTGAGCCTCCTTTCCTACTGGAACAACATCAAAAAGCAGATTTTGGAGCACATGACCTGCTCCCTGTATTTAAACAGCCCCTCTCACTGCTGCTCCATCATGTCCTTCTTTAGTCATGTCCAATATGTTAAGAGGAAACAGTTAGTGTTAAGAGGAAACATATAATACCACAGGAGGATTTGTGTCCATCCCCTTACCCTCCTTCCAGCAGGTCACACTGGAAATTCTGTCCTGAACAAAAATTGAAGCTGTGGCCATTTTTTCCTCCTCTTCCCAAGCGTTTGACTTGCAGGTTTCGGTTAAAGAAGAAAGACGGCTACACTCTGCTGACGAGCAGAGGAAATTAAAGTAAGGACAAAACAGACAAGAGACTATTTTGATTATACAAGCATACAAGCTGAAACACAGCCAGGCAAGTAGATGAACAGACAGGACAAGAAATGAGAAGGTTAAAACAAAATAATGAAACCATGTGAGAAAGATTAATTTAAGAATTCTGGAACCTGTTTGCAAAAAAGAAGGATGGGACACCATGACTGATTAATTCCTCTCTGAGAAATGTGTTGCTGAAAAGCCATCTCTTCTTTGCCTTTATATTCAGCCTTCATCTTGTTTCTGCATCATCCAATATTAATTAAAATAAAAAGTATGTGACAGAAGAACACTGGGAAAAGAAGGCAGATTTAGAATACAAATTTTTAATGCCCTCTGAGAAGTGGTTTAGCTGCCTTCACTTGCATCAATATCAATCTTGCTGGACAAATCACTGTTTGCTCCATCTCGAAATCCTAACTGCTCAAAAAGGATTTTAAAAGGTGGTCCTTATAAAGTGTGCATTTGTATTGTGAAAATGAGTAACTAACAACAATTAGCACCAGATATTCACACAAATTTTGTTGGATTTCTTGGCAACACCTAGGAGCCCCAATAACAAACAAGAGTTAAACTGTGCTATCCCTAGACAAGTGGAGCCTGAGAACAGTCTACTTTCCATACAAATTAAGTATTCATTGTATCATAGATTCACAGGTTCATTGAATGACCAGGGCTGGAAAGGACCTTAAACATCACCTAGTTCCAGCCCTCTGCTATGGGCTGGGATATCTTCCACTAGATCAGTTGTTCAGAACTCCATCTAGCCTGGCCTTAGACATCTAGGCATAGGGCATTGGCAATTTCTCTGGTCAACCTGTTCCAATGCCTCACCACCCTCACAGTAAGGAATTTTTTTCCCTAATACTTAATCTAAAACTACTTTCTTTCATTTTGGAGCCATTTCCCTTTGTCCTGTCACTACATGCTCTTGTGAAGAGTCTCTCTCCCTCTGCCTTGTTGATTCCCTTCAGGCATTGGAAGGTCACAATTATGTCACCCAAAACCTTCTCTTTTCTAGGCTGTACAAACTTACCTTTTTCAGCATTTTCTCACAGGAGATGTGTTCCATTCCCTCTATCTTTGTGGTCTTCCTCTGGGCTCACTCTACCAGGTTGATGTCCTTCCTTGTCATGGGGACCTCAGAGCTGGTGCAGCCCTGCAGGTGGTGTCGCAGCAGAGCAGAGCAGAGGGGCAGAATCCCCTCCCTGGCCCTGCTGCTCACACTGCTTTGGATGCAGCCCAGGACATGTTTGGCTCTCTGGGCTGTTAGTGCTGATGGCTGGATCATGTCCAGCCCCTCACCCATCAGCAGTGCTTCTGGATCCAAGTCCTTCTGGGCAGGGCTGCTCTGGATCTATCCATCCCTGGCTTGTGCTGATACTGACCCAGCCCAGGTGCAGAAACTTGCATTTGGTCTCATTAAATCTCATCAGATTCCCATGGGCCCACTTCTCAAGCTGGTCCAAGAAACTGTAGGCATTGCTCTGTATGTATCTATTTTTCCTAGCACCAGGGAGAAAAAGTTGAACTGGAAATGCTGGAGCCTTTGCCATTTTTCAATGCATTCCCTCAGAAGAGGGGAGTTTGCTGTCTAGAGAATCCAATGTGCCTGACCAATGACTCTCAATCAAGCAATACAGTGTGATTTTCAGGCTCTTCTGTATGACTTTACACAGATTAAGACAATTTATCTGGATTGCAGTGTGGCAGTTCCTATGCCCTCAAGCATGCCAGTCCCCACTAGGCTGGAGTTTGCTCCCTGTATAGTGGGACAGTAAAAGACTATAAAGATGATCTTCTAGGCAAGGCTTTCTCTCACAAAAATCTTTTCCTTTCTAACCCTTTTTACTTTCTGTGCTCCTTTATTTTTCTGCAGAACAGCTATAGTGCACTGTATTTTCCACATGCCACTGAATTATCTGAGCAATCAGTTTTTCTGTCTCTGGACTTCTGTTTTCGTTGCTGCTAGAAGTAGAAAGACTGAAATGCCATGAGTAAAATTAATTTCAGTATTTCATGCATTGCTAGAACAAAAATGTATCTACATTTAGGAGAATATTTGCCCTTTTTAAGAGATCTAGTCTAATTTTGGGGACCTAAGTTATATAAATTACTTAGTAATATTTTTGTGCATTTTTCATCTTAATACAACTCCCTTTTGCTGCATGCTACATTTACCTAGTCAATAAAAGTACTAAGTAGACCAAAACTGAATGAAAATCACTGAGTTTTCTGGTGGTTTCAAATTGGTCTTAAAGCAACACAGCCCCTGAAAGCCAATGAGAAGCCAGACACACTGGGATTCCCTCCATACGCCTTAATGTCTCTCTGCTACATTTAACCTTGAAAGTCCAAATACAATATAAAAGTTAGATAGTTTTACCTACAAAATTTCCACAAAGAAACTTCTATACTTACAGATGCAAGATAAAAGTTAGGTAAAGTAAGAGGAGACAGATCCAGGAGAGAACACAGGAATTCTGGTCACAGTTTTGCACTGACCCACTGTAAATCTGATCATTTTCTACAAATTTTGCTAAAGGCACAATCTAAAAGCAATATGTAATTCATTATCTAACTTGTGAGCTATTGCTATGTCTGCAACAGAAGGCTTTCAGCAAAGGGGTAATTTAATTTTCTAAAGCTGTTGACTTTTGCTACACTCCCTAAAATAAAGCATGTTGTTTTAGGCATGCTGGTGAGAAGTATGGATCTGCTTACTGTACTGAAATTAGACACTTCAAGCCTCTACAAATACAACTATTTCAAGATTTGGCAATGATGTTCAATGAATAGGAAAGGGCTTCCTAACCAGAAACAATGTGCTCTAATCTTCTATAAAGAAGCACTTTGTGTAGTAAGGAAAGCCACTGCTGGCAGAATGATGAATAATTACTTAGTTCCCTCATCTGTGCCAACTTGATTTAAACATAATGTGAGCATGTCTAAGAACCCAAAATGTAACAACAGAAATTCTCTCTGAAAGATCACATTTACTCAGCTTTAAATCCTAAAGGTTTCTGTGACAAAAGATTCTTTTAGAGGGTGTAGATGGAGTAGAGGTGCAGATAATTTAGTTACACCCTCATGTGCAGCCCACCACCTGTGTCATTGAGGTGACACATGGGGGCTTCCCAGGGACACAGACATCCTCAGCTCCCCTGAGCTTCAACAGATGCCTGCTCTGGGCAGGGAGGAGTGGCTGGGGCTGCACATGGAAATTTCCTGGGAGGAAACAGGGACCAGATGAGTGGTGCAGAAAAAAAACCAGAGAGACCTCTGGATGATAATCAGCATGGAGATGATGGCTGCACAGAGGAGTCACACACTCCTCGGGTGCACTTCAGCAGCAGGTGGAGGCCAAGGGGAGGAAAGGAGCAGCTGAAGAGGCTCTTCTGCTCCACCCCTGGTGACAGCTTTCCAGAACTGCTCTGAAGGCGGAAAAGAAACACCAAGGTGGGCAAGCCTGGACCCTGGCTGCAGGAGCTAGGAGACCTCTAAGGTGTCTCTGAGGAAAGTGTTAGAGAGTGAGAAGATATTTGTCATCTAGGCTTAGATAAAAATTACAATTTACATTTTATTTTACCTGTTTTCAGTACTGCAAATAACACCTGACTTAATATCTCACTAGAAAAAACAATTTTTGCTTTCATTTCCTCTCAAGCAGCCCCTTGATGCCGCAGGGAATTTTATCCTGAATTCCCAACAGTGGGCTGTCTCCACTGGGAGAAGGTGGAGAACATAACAAGGGGAAATACAGACCACCTGCTGCATACAGGAGATACATTGTGGAAAGCTAAAGGTCAGGGGAAGGTTACCTGACAGCCTGACATGGACCACCATGATTTAAATCCAGGTACCTCAGAGGATGAATTAATTAATCCCTGCAAGAAGTAATTGCCCAAGAGAGGTCCGAGGGCCCTCAGAGAGTCCCAGCACCACAGACACCAAAGAGAAGTATAAACCCAGTGGGTTTTATACTCTGAGCATATATTAGAGAAAAATGATCCCATGTATTTCTGACACACACATGCTTCTCCTCTCCAGATGCACAGATCAGGTTCTGAAGAAAGGAAAGCTTAAAGCTGGCAGTTAGGAAGAGAAATCCATCTCAAAAGGGCCTCTTGGTGCATTTTCTTTATACTAGCCCTACAGAACACCGTAGAAGAAATGGAACATGCATGAACACCATTCTCTCGATGCAAAACAGGAATTTTTTTGCCCTTTCTCTTGTTTCCATTTTTTCCACCTTTCCACAAATCCCACCTCCTTCAGCAACGATTCCTAGCCATGTTCCACTGACTGAAGTTTCTTACTGTGGAATGGATTTTCACTATTCTGCTACTCAGTCAATAAGTATTAACACAATTTGTCCATATTCATCAGTGGTATAGCATCAATAATCTCAGTTAGAGTCACACCAAGATTTAATGTGATCTATTAATTTTGCAGAATGCTGTGTTGATGACCCCTCCAGTTCCTGGGACAGATACCAGTGGTTGTGGGGAACTCTGCACTATCTTGTCTAAGAAGATTTAATTGTGTCTGGAATAAAAGTTTTTAGAAGCTATTTTATGTCCAACAGGCTTGTTTGCTTTACCTGCTGATTGTATTTAACATTAATTTCAATTTTTCTGGGATAACTATGTCATTCCATGGTACATGGTACTTCTAACAATATGTGATATCACTGTTAAGCCAAAGTTTGGGAAAAGGATGCATCAGCCTTGTGTATGTAATGAGCCTACACTCCCTGTCACAGTAGATCACTAAACCCTTTTTAATAAAGGACTTGTGTAAAAATTATCAAGTTTGATCTAACACCTAAATCTGGAGCAACCAGATTTCCCTGCAAGGATTTTCTCCCATGTATTAATAGCCTTCTCATGTAAATGAAAATTTTGACATTTCTCTTTGAATAATATACAGCAAGAATGACAGAATGAAGTTCAGTGCACCTAAGGTCTTTTAATTTGATACAAAAATTGATGTCATGCAATGTCCATTGATCTTTGCTATTTTAAGGAACTAGAAGATTGCTAACAGTAAGTATTAAGGATGCATGCTCTAGAAACTGAGAAAAAAGGGGAAGGCTAGCAGACAAGAAGGAAATATTTCAAATTTCATCCATCTGGGAAGACCCATGGGAAAATTACAGACTATTCATACTATATGTATACTTTAATGAAGAAAAACTATTTGTTTTAATCAATTACAAGACATCTATGTTAGCATTAAGCTTTAATGAAAATATGTTATTGCATGAAAAATAAAAACTCCTGTAGATGCTTTATAAATGTTGATATACAAATATTGAATACTCCCATTGCCTTCACAACCCAAAAGATTACAGATCCAGATCATCTGACAATCCTAACAGTTCTGTAGCTCAGAGGAGATAATGAAGTAGAAGTCTATTGATACTGATGGAGAATATGTGCAACTATTACAAGATTTACCAAAATCTCCTGAGTTCCGTATGCATGTATCATATCTTACTGCATGCATGTAACTCAACCAGGCACAGGGAACTGCAAATACAATTTTTCCTTTTGGAACACAAATTTTGTAAAAAAAGGAATTTGAAATGGCCAGTCTGCATACCCAGAGAATAAGGTCATGTTTTCAGCCCAGCATTCCCAAGCTTTGTGCAAAAAGGGCAAGGGGACAGTGCTGCTAAGAACTCCATATATAACCAAAGAGAAAACATTCTCTGCAGTTTGTCTGATCTGACTATGGACACTATGCTCTGCTATATATAGCTAAAGAACAAGTATTTTTAAAATATCAGAGAAAGAACAAAAATAAGCCAAGCACATCAAAGCACACTTTTGAAATACAGGTTTGAAGATCAGCAGATAACTGAATCCACAGACAATGGGGTGTACCATCTCCTGTCCTGTAGAGAAAATCCCTGCTGATTTTCAGTTTCCAGAGAGCCTGATACAGCCAACAGGGGCTGAGGCTCCTGTTGAGGAAAGCAGTCTGCACAATCAGCAAAAAGACAAGAGAGTCTTGCTCTCCATATCACCTAGAGCAGACAAGAAGAAGACAGCAGAGTTCCAAGCTTACCTCAGGACCAGTGCCAGGGAAGAGACAATTTGCATTTCTGGACCCAGACCTACAAATGAAAGAGCAATCCAAGTCCATCAAAGAGAGCAGGATTTTCAGTAGCATTTTTATTTCATGGTGACTTGAATGACTCCTGGTGTGGAACAGATGAGGGCTCCTCAGAACTGCCTCAGAGGCCGGTCACAAAAGTAGTTTTGAGGTCCTGCCCTATCTGCCAATTTAAGCCTTCTCCTAAAGAGCTGCTGGAGGTAAAGCCCATCACCAACCTCAGCAGAGCCATGGGACACTGTGGAGATAGGGCACCTTCAGAGAATGGGGCACATTGTCAGGGCCAGAACCACACAGTGCTAGTACCACCCATGTAAAACAGAAAAGAAAAGGTAGGGGGGAAAAGGAAGTGTTTCAACAGATCCATTCACATGATAGTTACAAATCTGAAAAGCAGCATTAAAAAGATTTTAAAAGATTTTTTTAAAAATCATGGGAAGAGGAGAAAAAATTTCCAGCAGATCTCTTCAGAACGAGATGTATAAATGGTTGTTTTCATTAAAACCAGGTTTCTAGGAAGCATCCAGAGTGTTCTGAGGCATGTGTCTGAAATAAAAATCAGATGCAAACCAGGAGCACACAGATGAAAGGTGGTCAAACCTTCAGGGAAATTAGCAAATTCTCGTGTGTGCTTTTAAGTGAATGATATTCATGCTTTGCTTTACATACACCAATTAACCTTGCATGAAGAATAACACTGAGGAAGCACCATTATTGTAGTCCAGTATGAGACCAGACTGGGGGGAGCAAATTATTCATTACTATAGTATCTCATTTCTTATACCAGTTATACAAGTGAGAAACCAGACCCTTGATCAGAATAGCCTCAGATGCTGGAGTCATATTGGATTATACAGGGGACATAAAGGCAGAGCAAGGAGCTTTCCTCCAGTGACATTTAATGCCTAAGCCTTTGGGCACAAGGAAGCATTAGGCATAATTTCATGGCACCTTTGTGGGGTGATAGTTGAGGTCTGTTCACAACACCAGCTAGGATTTTGGTAGTGGGAAATGGGTGGGAAAGGATTATGGAGAGATGTGGAAGAGAAGGAAAATGCTGTAACATGTTCCAACAGCTGTGATAGACATTAACTTCTATTTCTGCTACACGTGTTTCTCTTTTTCTCTAAGAATCATAAAATGGTTTGGGTTGGCCTCATCCAACCTGGTGTTGAACGGTTTCAGGGATGGAGACGGACAACTTCCCTGGACTACATGTTCCTCACCACCCTCACAAGTAAAGAATTTCTTCCTAACATCTAACATAAACCTATACTCTTTTAGTTTGAAAACATTCCTTTTTGACTTATCACTACATGCCCTTCTAAAACAGTCTTATCCAGCTTTCTTATGGGCTCTTTTTGTGTACTGAAAGGTGCTATAAGGCTCTACAGAGCTTTCACTTTCCCAGACTGTAAAGGCTCTCTCATCCTGCCTTCATAGGAAAGGTTCTTCAGCCCTGAGACCACTCTTCCAGCCTCCTCAGGATCTGCTCAAACAGGTCCATGTCATTCTTACATTGGGAACCCCAGAGCATATGCAGCACTCCAGGTGGGGTCTGGGCAGAGCAGCACAGAAGGACAGAATCCCCTCCCTCAATCTGCTGGCCAGTGCTGGTTTGGATGTAGCTCAGGACACAGCTGGCTTTCTGACCTGCAATCACACTTTGCTGGATCTTGTTGGGCTTCTCCCTCACCAACATCCCCAAGCAGCAGGACCTCACTGCCTGGCCATAGTGGCAGAGACAGCCACTGCTGAGGAAGCAGCACCTCCCATCCCGGAATCACCAAAAGGGTGAGATTTCTCACATTCACCTTGGTCTCCTTTCTGTCAAAAGCAGGAGCAAGGACTGCAAGGTATGGTGGACCAAAGAGCAGGACCAGCATCTTCTTTTCCACACTGTAAGACCAACAGATGGACCACATGACGCTCAGAGCAGCCCTGCCTCAGGGAGGGACGTTCACAGGTTCTGGTTTAGCCATTTGGTGTATCACCTTTGTGTATTCACACTTTGTGTATTCACACTTTGTGTATTCCAATTTCAACATACCTTACTGTTCACTTTTTATCCTTTTTATTCTTTGCGAACTAATTGATACATTTCAAAAAGCTGGCATGAGTTTTGGAGCATGCACAGCATTGGTTTCTGCACTCAAAACTCTAAACTGTGCTCTCAGTTTCTCACAGTGAGAGAAAGAGCCATGTTACTTCCTTTGAAGTCCACAGGTCCAGTTAATCCAGCAAAAGTCAACAGACAGTATTGAGCAACACTACAGTTTTTTCCAGTAGTGGGAGAATCCACCAGCAGCCCATTGGGATGACTCTGCATGAGAAATGCCCATGAGTCAGGTGGAGGGTCCCACAACAGTGAGATTCTGCAGGGCTGTGAAGAATGGATAAAACCCCTTTGCCACCTCAGCTGGAGACAGACAATGGTTACAAAAGGCACAGAGATTTTAGTGAAGGCACAATGTAGCCACAATGAGCTCACACAGCAGCATATGGGACGTTTTATTTTTGATCAGCTCAAAAGTCTTTCTGTTTCTGGGAGAGTTCTTGAATTCATTTGCATCTCAAATACCCCAGTGGCAGGAGGAATGATGGGAACCCATTGCCTTCAGAGCCCTGGGATTCAGGGTGGGGCTGCAGAGGACACTGGGGTGGGATTGCAGAGCTGTCACATGAAGGATGGCCCCTGGACACGGGAGCTGCAGAGAAGCTGAAGGAAAAGCATTTGCCATCAGGGCCATCAGCAGAGGCCAATTTTATAAATTGAAACAACAATAATAATGGCAGAGGCATGACAAGGCTGGTTGCAGCTGGTTGGGATTCAGCCGGCTTTATGTTGTTTTGATTATCCTGATGCTCAGCTGGTGGGATGCTTGTATGGGCACATGTGTAGGAGGGAGGATAAACACAGCTGAGCAAATCTGGTCCCTCATCTTGCTTCTGCACAAGTAAGTGGGCTTATCCTCAGCTCAGATGAGAGCCACAGCCATCCTCCCTCCCACATCCAAAAAGGTGCAGCTGTATTTAAAGGCAATTTATTATGGGAGCGTTTGTGGCAATTTTGCTGATGTTTATTGTTAGAGACAAAGCACAAATGCTTTTAATGGTGTGTCAAGCTCGTGAAACTCAGACAGTTGAGAAGTAAAAAAAAAAAGGTATCAAATCGCTTGGGGAGGGAAAAAGGGAAGAAGAACATCACCTTGACAGAGAAAATAGAATAGTTTAAATAGGATTGTTCCTTGTCGGGTCAAGATGACCCTTCAGGAAACCTGCTTTCAGCCAGGTCTTTACTGCAGAAGCTGGACAGACTTCATACAAAGCTTATATTTTTTTGTCCTTATGGCATGTTAATGGCAACTGGTTGTAAACAGAAACTGCACCTGAAAGAAGATTTGGCTCTGGGGAAAGAGAGAAAGAAAGAAAAACCATTAGAAGGAAAAAAAAAAAACAAATTTATGAATGGATGGAAGAAGAAAAAACATCCTCACACAGTAAATTTTTTTGAGTTCTCCAGGCTCTTCAGATACACTCTCTACATGTTTTGCATGTTTTGTCAGCCCCTGTTTTAAATGAATGGCTTGACTTCCTCCAATCCAATAATATTTTTAAAATGACAATGTATCATTCCCATAACTTATATAGAAACATGATAGAAAATTATCTTAAACTGACAGCAATAAAGACTCTGTATTCTGTATTCCCTTATTGCCCCTAATAACTGAAATTTTTTCATTATGACTGCTAAAAAATTATAGGAGCCGCAAGGTTCCCCAGGGGTTAATAAATGAGCACAGATGGCTGAAAAAGCACAGCCAAGACTGCCTCATGGTGGATCCAGGGTTTTAAACCCAGTCCTACTACTACCAGTTTGCTCATTTCCCCCAACAGCACCTCAGTGTCCTGTGAAATTTGTTTTTAGAGCACTCAAAACATCAGAGATGCTGGGGGGTGGTAAACCTCAGATTACCATTAATCTCTTTGCTATCAGTCAGTTTCTCCTCCTCTCTTGTATCTGCCATCTAAGAGGTCTAATGCTTCCCAACTCACTTTGTATCTGCTAAGGCACTTTGAATCATTTCATCTACCTAGATCAATTTGATGGACACATAACCACTCCACCAGGAGGGAGACAGTAAGCTTTTCACTAGCACAACAGTTTTAGGAATATTCAACAATTTACATCTATAAACACACAGTTTAATGCAAAAGAAACTTTACCTCCAGTTATCTATACCCATCAGCAATATCCTGATTAATTAGGATGCAGTGAGGGTGAGTACTTAAACAGTAGCAGAGCAGTAGGTGGAAAGCTGAGGTGCTTTGTGCCCATCTGTGAGCTGGAAGGGGACCAAGGGATTTCAAAAAGTAAGCATAAAAGAGGGAATTTAGATGTTCAAAATGAAGATGAAAACAGCAACCATGGCACTGTGTGCCTCCAGCTTACCTGAATAAGAAAAATCCTCTGTGTTCATGCAAATGCGAATTGAGGAAAGCCTTACTGATATCAATTTACTTAACCAAACTGTACAATATATCAAATATAATTCATCTCACCTTTTGACTTGCTGTTCTACATAATACCCTATGCAAAAAATTGACTTTTTTCATGTATTTATTGTTGTTCAAGCAATAGAAGTGACTACTTAAATAAATTATTTCTTGTATATTGTTTGGAAACAAGCTTTTAATTAAATAACTTGGTTTTCTGCTCTCATTTTTAAGGTAAATATACCAAAATCCTTTGAAGACACAATTTGTCATTCAACCAGCACCAAAAATATGATCCATCAACAATATGGTTTGTATGTTTTCTCTTGCAGAAAATAGTCTTAAAAGTGAGCTAGAATTTATAAAACTCACACAACAGCAAATGACAGCTTTATGGACACAGACTTTTAGAATTGCTTGAATTATTTATAAAATTACTCAGTTTTAATCCTGATATTCCACCAGTAGAGAGTCTTCTGTTTGTCATATGACAAAGTTTTTCTGTGTGGAGTGGGATTTCCCCTCTCTACACCAGCTCTTCTTTTTCACCTGATTCTAAGGAAAGGGAATGATCTAGGTTAGAACAGGCTCCATGTGAGTTATAGATCTGACTATCACAATACACAACACAGGACACCTCTGAACCCTTTCCCCTATCACAGAGTCATAGAATAATTTGGATTGGAAGTGACTTTTAAAGGTATCTTCTGAAAATTACCAAGAACATCTTCAAGTCAGGTTGCTCAGAGCCTCATTCAGCTTTACTGGATATTTCCAGGAATGGGTCACCTCTCTGGACAACTTGTTCCAGTGTTTTACCACATTCATTGTAATAAATCTCCTTCTTACATCTAGAATCCGTCTAACTTATTTTAGTTTAAAACCATTACCCCTTTCCCCATCACAACAAGCCCTGCTAAAAAAATCTGTCCTCATCTTTCTCACAAACCCCCTGCAGGTACTGGAAGGCTGCAAAAAGATCTCCCTGGAGCCTTCTCTTCTTCAGGCTGAACAAATCCAAATCTCAGCATGTCTTCATGGAAGGTGTTTCCAGCTCTCTAATAATTTTTGTGGCCCTTCAACATGTCCATGTATTTTCTGTGCTGAGAACCCCAGAGGTGGATGCAGGACTCCAGGTGAGGTCTCACCAGACAGGAACAGAGAGGCAGAATAATGTCCCATGGTCCTCTGGCCACAGTTTTTGATACAGTGAATAATTTTCTGTATTTTGAAAAACCAAAGGATTAACTAAAGAAATTTTCTGTCCACCAGGAAAAATTAAAGGTAATCCATATCGTACTTCACTACTTATTGGCTTTCTGGACTCCAAGACCTCATTGTTGGGTCCATCTTTTCATCCACCATCAAGTGCTTCTCAGCAGGGCTGCTCTCAATCCCTTCATCTCCCAGACTGTGTTGATAGTGGGGGTTGCCCAAATCCAGATACAGGCACCTCGTACTTGGGCCTGTTATAGCCCTTGAGATTCCCACTTTAACAACTTGTCAACTTGTCCACGTTCCTCTGGCTCACATCCCATCCTTCGGGTGTGTCAACAGCACCTCAGCTTGGGATCATCTCCAAATTTGCTGAGGGTACACTCGATCCCTTTGTCTATGTCACTGATGAAGATAATAAATAACTCTGGTCCCAGTTCAGAGCCCTGAGGGCACCGCTTGTCACTGATGTCCATTGGGGCTCTGAGTCCTTGACCACAACCCTCTGGATGTGACCATCCGACCAACTTCTTTTCCATTTTACAGTCCACTTCTCAAATCCATCTCTCTCCAATTTAGGGAGTAGGATGTTGTGATGGACCATGTCAAAGACTTTACAGAAATCCAGGACATCCACAGCCCTTTCCTTGTCCACTGATGCATTCACTCCACCACAGGAGGCCACTGGGTTGGTCAGGCAGGGCTTGCCCTTGGTGAAGCTGTGCTGGTGTCCCAAATCACCTCCCTGTCCTCCATGTGCCTTGGCACAGATTCTAGGAGGATTTTTCCCTTGATCTTCCCAGGCATAAAGTGGAGGTTGACAGGTCAGCAACTCAATTTTAAAAACAGCTCTATTTAACTATTGGAACAACTGCAGAATCAACAAAATCTAAATTTTGTCATTATTCTTGCCATATAGGAGCTAGTACAGACACAGCCACAAGAATGGATCTTCCCTGCCAAATCCACAGAGACTGTCTAGCCATCCCTTGGTTAGATTCAACTGAGAATAAGTGTGTTCTTGCCAAAATTCATCTAACTAGACCATAACTTCAGGAAGTTTCCAGCAACAACTGTCTCATCTGTCCAGGTGTAATAAAGGGAAAGGACTTCAGTTACTCAGAATGTTCTGATGAGCAGCTGTGAGGGTAATCATTCTTTGGTGGATATAATACCCAGGCAGCATCTATTGTGTAGTCCTGCTGGGTACAAGCTACCTGACCACACCACCCAAAATCTATTTGGTCAGAGAGTATGCAAGATAAAAAAGTAATATGTTTCCATATGCAGTATATTGACATAATCTATCATCTATCAAAATTAAGAGCAATTATCCACATTGTCAGGATTATCTAGGACATGAGACAGAAAGCAAGAGGCAACAGAATAAATGTAGAAACCTGCTGACATGTAAAGGCAAACCAAAGGATTAACTGAAGAAATTTAGCATCCTGACAGTAATAATTAAATGCAATCCATAGCCTACTTTACTACTTGTTGATTTATTCTAGTTTACCGATGTACTGGCTCATACAAGATTCCATCTAAGGAATTCAGTATCTGTTGGCTCTGGTGAACCTTTATTAAGTAAAAAGTTACTACAAAAAAGACTGAATTGGATGTCCTCTTCAATCCATTCCTGATTATAGCGTGGGCCCCTGTGCTTTTTTTGCCCTGTATTTTAAAACATTTATCTGGAGACTTGCAGACCAAGCCCAATGGTTGATCATTTAAAGTTGGGAGATGGAGCAAACAAGTGCTTATAAAAAGATCCAAGCCAGTGAGTATCTACTATAACAGAGAAATCATGCCAAAAGTGATTTTATAGCTGGATTGACTGTGCCTGGACAAAGCACACAACTCCTACAGGCAGCAACTTGCTGAAGTGCAAGGAATTTCCTTGCACAATATTTCCTCCATAGGAAAGAGGCATTTTTTCCACACCAGAGTGCTGGCCACCCAAGGAAGGAACCAGAGAGCAAGCTGAGAGGGAGCATGGGCCCTGGTGAGGAGCAGAGCTTCCTGCAGCCCCAGCCCAGCACCCAGCTGCAGCAGCAAACCCATGTCTGCAGAGCTGCTCCCCTGATGAAGCTGATCAGTGTGCATACATTGGGACAGTGAAATTTAATCTTCCCTGAGCTGCAGAGCCCCCTGGCCCAGGTGTGCTTTAAATAAAAGGGCTATCTGTGGTAGAGCAGAAAGGAATTTGGAAGTCACAATTTTCCCTGGAGCAGTGGGAAATGGCCCAGCAATGGCAGTTAGCCAGAGCTTTATTCCTTCACTCCTTAACAAAGATGGGTCAGATGTTTCCAGCTATATCATCTCTGATACAGAAACTTCATTCCTCCGATCACAATAATTATTTGTATCCTGCCATTATAAATAATGTTTTAAAGGATCGCTGATTTTAATTTTCTCCATAACATTTCATTTTCAGATGTACTGCCAAAACCACTAACACAAAACCAAAATTACATAAACAATTGAACTATGCATTCCGTATCTGAATTAAGAGTATGTTATTTTTGTCATCTGTATTTAGAAACAAATTATTTTCTACACTGTATTTATTTGAACATAAAAACATAAATCTTGTCATTACTAATAAAACATAATAATAATTTATTTTTTGTGCTTGACATGAAAATACCTGCTTCTGCACTGAACAGAAAAAAAATCTTAATTCCATCAGGTTACAATCACAACCTCTGCCATAAGTGAATGTCTTGACTGAATTACAGCTTTTCAGTTCCTTTCCATCATTTATTTCATCAAAAATACTTCTAAAAAAATATATTGCTTTCATCCAAAAATAAATCTGGCTGAAAACAACTCCTGAGACCTCTACAAAAAAGTGATTAAATAATGACATCTGGAAGCAGCTGCCAAGCATAAGAAAGCTCAAACAGAGCATGAATTTAGATCATTATGGCTCCTACTACCAACTCAACAAGGGCCTGGCAATATTAGAGTTTTGAGTTCTGAGATCAGAACAAAGTGCAATCACACAGTAGAAACAACAGTTTGCAAAATCCAAGATGCAAAATTTCCTTTACCTAAAAAACTCACAGAGGACATCCAGGGAGAATTCCCCAGTCACCCTGGAAAAACACTGCAATTTATATTTTCACAAATATTTGAAGGGCAGTCTTGGCAGCCTCAATAATCTAATTCCAGACACTAAATCTGACTCTCATTTGCACAAAAGAATAATCTAGATTTTTCTAGTAATGCCAACCTGCAGTCTTTGAGTTTGTATACATGATGCTGTTTTCCCTGCAGCCCAAGCAAGAGCTCTTTGGAGCTATAGCAAGGGATCACAGGCAGCACTAACCTGTTGACTGACAAAGATCATAGAATCTTAGAATCATTAAAGTTTGAAAAGACTTCTAAAATCAAGTCCAACTTTGACCAAATGCCACCATTCCACTAAACCATATCATGAGAGCGACACAAACAAATGTGTTTTGAACTCTTACAGAGATAGAGACTCATCCACTTCCCTGGGCAGTCCATTCCAATGTTCAACCATTCTTTCAGTGAAGAAATTTTTCTGAATAGCCAACATAAACTTCCCTTGGTGTAACTGGAGGCCAATTCCCTTGTCCTGTCACTTGTTACCTGGGAGAAGAGGCTGATTCCCACCTGGCCACAACCTCCTTTCAGGCAGATATAGAGAGTGATATCTCCATATCTGAGCCTGAGCCTCCTTTTCTCCAGGATAAACACCCGCAGCTCCCTCAGCTGCTCCTCACAGGACTGGTGCTCCAGACCCTTCCCCAGCTCCATTCCCCTTCTCTGGACTCTCTCCAGCCCCTCAGTGTCTTTCTTGCAGTGAGGGCCCAGAACTGGACACAGCACTCCAGGTGTGGCCTCAGCAGTGCCCAGCACAGGGGGACAATCCCTGCCCTGCTCCTGCTGCCCACACCATTGCTGATCCAGGCCAGGATGCCACTGGCCTTCTTGGCCCCCTGGGCACACCCTGCCTCATCTTCAGTCACTGTCACCAGCACCCCCAGGTCCTTTCCAGCCACTCTGTCCCAGCCTGTGGCCCTGCCTGGGGCTGTTGTGACCCAAGGGCAGGACCTGGCACTTGGCCTCGTTGAATCTCACACCACTGGCCTCAGCCCATGATCCAGCCTGTCCAGATCCCTCTGCAGAGCCTTCCTGCCCTCCAGCAGATCAGCACTGCCACCCAAACTGGCATCATATGCAAACAGACTGAGCATACCCTTGATCTCCTTATCCAGGTCATCAATAAAGATGTTATCACATGATTCATTACTGAGCTGTCAATATGGGTGCAGGCACCTGTTCTCAAGTAAGACAGCTGCACATCGTCAGTTCTTTTATTTCCATTTCACAAGCAGTATCAAAACCTAACCCTGTCTTTATTCTCTTTCAAAGCATGGACAGACAATGAGTGTATGTGTTTTCTGTCACACACAGCCCCTGTGAAACCTGGTAGATAAATACAAACACACTGTCTTTTCACAGAAGACAGTATAAATCAATTTGTCAAAACTACACTCAGAAATACAAAATTCAGTTTTATCAAAATAATGTCACTATCAGTATGCAGGAGTTGTTATGAAGTTTATGAGCCCCTTTACTGGTGAGCTACCACCATGTGCTATAGGAGTTAAGTATCTTCTTCTGGGTAATAGCACTTCTCCCATCCTCTCCCCAGGCAGAAGACACGTCCTCCAACAACCTAAGCTATCTCCTAGGGCAAGAACCCTTTCTGGATGTGCATCATTTTCAGGTGCAGTCAGCAGTTATCCAATTCCATTATTTTAATAAATTATTACTCATTTTCATAAGCCTTTGATTTGGGAGTTTCATGACCGTGCTCAAAGAAAACCACTACATGGAGTCATACAAGTCTAACCAGAAATTACTGGAAACATTAAGGGCGATTTATACTTTCAAGATTATCTAGGATAATTTTGCAGCCTTAAGAAGTTCAAAGGTAATTTGGGCTAATCTGAAATGCTGCATGCTTCTGCAAACCAATCAGTAAAACAAGCTAGTGCTTTTGATAGGCACTATTTACCACAACATAGGAAGAGACCATGCCATTCAAATATATACATTGCCCATTCCATACCAGAACTCTCTTTCACAGTATCAAAAGGCCACAAAGCTATTTGGATTTTGCAGAAGTAGGGTCTCAAGTGTGGAAATAAGAGTGTTAATTCACCCTCAGGCACTATACCAAGTTTGGCCAAAGGGATCAAAGCAAAACTCCCCCCTTTTTTTTTAATGTGCTTCCAAGTTGGTAATTTCTATGGCAAGTTTCAGTGTGATACTATTTCAAACAGAAGAGATAACATACAGTACCATGCAAACCAAATTGCTTAGTAGAAACTAAGGGGAAAAATACATCTAGATAAATACATCCTGTGATGGGTAAACAACTGGCTGAAAGGTCAGGCACATAGGGTTACAGTAAATGGGGTTACATCATGCTGCCAACAGCTCACTACAATTGTTCTGAAATAAGCTGTAACAAGTGAACTAGCAGAAATCTGTGATGGCAATGGTGTTATATGATCTACTAAATCCTTTTACCTGAACTTGCATCATAAAGTTAAAGTCAGCAGACCCAGGACACCTTTTCATTGTAGAATGAATGTAGAATTTCACTTTTTGGAGTCTTAAAAAACGTTAAGAAAGGAGACAGTGAAAACATTATAAAAATAATATGAAAACTTTCTCCCTGACTGATCAACTGCAATACAAGAAAGTTCCTGTGTCTTGGAGATTATAGGTGGGTGACAGGATGAAATCCACTATTCTTGTCTACCCCTAAGCACTTTCTCTGAGTATTACTTTCTTACATCTTTCAGATTACAACTTCTGTCCCTGAACATTTCAGCTAAAGACTTCTGCTTTATAAAATCTAATTTCATCAAAGTGCTAGCACCAAGTATGCTTTACAAGTCAGCTGAGTACCTAACAGACTACAGACTGATATTCTCTGTATTTTACAAAACTTCTGCAGAGGCAGGAAACCTACTGCTGCTTCACTGCCTGTGAAGTTTCCAGTGTCCCACTGAAATGGAGCAGTGCAGGTTGTGGCTGGTAGGGACCTCTGGATATTGTGGAGATCTCCATGCCCTGCTCAAAGCAGAAACAACTTCAGAGTCAAATCAGATTTCTCAGGGCCATCTTCACTCAAGTTTGGAAAGACTTGTAGTATTTCAAATGAAGGTTACTGTATGTGGAGGTGTAGTGAAATAGCATAAGACAGGAATGGAAAACTCAAATCTTACTGAGGCTATTGATCTGTTGCTGTTGGTTTCTAATGGTATGCACAGCTGCCAAGGATAAAGGCAGCAGGAAACCATCTACAGCCATCTACAAAATAAAACACTTTCTTCTTGTTCCCTGATAGGAGTTCTCTGCCCTTTTTAAGCCACCATGCTGCCATCTCTCCTTACCTTCTAAACAGACCCACTGCATCAGCAGGAGCTGTGACAGCCAGGACCACTCAGGCATGGTGTGTCTTGCAAGCCTCCTGCAAGAACATCTTTATACCTTCCCCTTGCTCTAGAAGTTATGTGACACCTCTCAACTTTCCTTTGCCTGGGTGCACACCCAAATACCTTTCAGTTTTGATTATTCCTCTAAATAATCTTGTAACACAGCTGTGGGGTTTTTTTCAATTCTTTACACTGAAGAGTACCACTGTATTCTCAAGAAGAAACCAAATAAAGTGCATGCTTGAGATACACCAGAAGGATTTTCATCCTCTTTAGTGTTAAAAAAACCAAAATGTCAGATACTCAGCTTGCATAAGTCAATACAATTTCACTGCTTTAGTAAAAACTATGCAGACTTCTGTCTCCTAAGGATCTGTTCCACCATGGTATCAAAAGCTGTGAGCAACTGAGTTGCAGAGCAACTGCCAGAAATAATAATAATTAAAAAAAAGCAGTAAAGCACAAAGCTTTAAAATATCCAAGGCTGCCTAGAGTAAAAAAATGTAGCACGTTCATAGCACATAAGTACCATTTAAATAAATTAGGGACCCTGCCTTCAGAGGATACAGATTGCAAAGCCAACAACAAGACAGCAGCAGTGTAGAAGTAGCATCTTACCTGTACTCACTTTGTCTGCTCCCTCTGGTAAAAACTGAGCACAGACATCACCACAGTACAACTGTAGATTGTCCTAATCAGATTAAGTTGATTATTTTTCTGTGTAGTAATAGCAGTGAAGTTGACATGAGAAATCTAACCCATCACTCATGAGAGAAGCAACTCCTCTTGTAAACTTCTACAGGCCAGGTGAAGCTCTACCACATTTATAATTCCCAGAGACAAACTCTCAGGTAGCACAAACTGATCCCACAGAGCTCTGTTGACTAATACCTACTGGGAATCTACTGAAAAGAAATAATCCCCTTCAACTTTGCAACCAAAATGCTCAAATAAAACAGAGGTTAAAATAAAAACTGAGAAGGGAAATTAGCCAGTGGAGGTGCATCTTCTGGTAAAGGTTTCTTTGCTATTTTAATGAGACAAAATTGTATAAGAACTCAACAGCTGAGAGGATAACAAAAGTGGCAGCTTACATCTGTGCAAACTCCTGCCTGTTCCTCCTGAATGCAGAGGGAAGGTGGAGAATTTCAGTACTGAGTACAGGACCAGCTTCTTATCAATCTGAGCACCCACCAAGGGTGAACATGGAGACTCTGGTACACACTTCAGTCAGGAAAAGAAGTGCAAGACAGCTTTCTGGAGATGAGACAGTGGCATTTTTAGCAGTGATAACACTCACGCTACAGAGAAGCAGTACTCAGGTCTGCAGCTGCAGACCCATGTCTGCAGACAGGGCACCAGGCCACTGTATCATCTACATCTACTTAACCATCTACACCAGGTTAAGTTTGGCTGCTTCAGGCCCATTTCTGCTCTCAGCCTGTTCATGTGATCCAGTAGCTACAGTAATACAGGAGGGGTGGTGATGTCAGGGCAGCAGGAAGAGCCACCCACCCAAACTACACCACCCTTTACACAAATGCCCTGCAGCCTTGCCCTCAGGGAAACACCATCTGGCACATGTCCTGTGACACAGGCCCACTTCCAGCCACATGATGAGCAGCAGCCTGATGAGCAGGAAAGTGATGGCACTGGGAACTGCAGAGGTAGATGGTCATGTAATACACCTCATACCACCCCTGGGGGGTATCCCCCTTCCCTGTCTGGGGCAGAGTACAGAAAACATCACCACATTGTATCTTAAAGGCAATAATGTGAAATAGCAGAGAGAGTAACAGGGTTGGATCCTGCTGCAACAGACTTTGCACTCTAGGAAATCACAGAGCAAGAAGCAAAAGGAAAAATTGAAGTGTTTTACCCTTTTGCAGACTCTTTTCGGACTCACAGATTTTGCAAGTTTGACTTGAGCTAAACCTGGTGGCCCAGGTTCCCCCAGTGAAATCCAGAAGCCATAATAAAGTCCCGCATTTGTCCCCAATACCATAATATACTAGTCCATGACCAAGATCTGTAACACCTAGCTGAGAGGGCAAAACTAACATGAGTATAGAATTAGCTATCATAAATAAACTGTGTCTAGCAGACTCCGTCGTCACGCCATCTTCCACAGAAAAGAGGCAGCTGAATTACATCCTCTTAGCTGATAACAGCATGAACAGAAAGAGCAAAATCAACTGTTGAAAATCTCCCTCTTTACATTTGCAGCCACACTCAGTAGCACCATGTATTGCATATGCTCTGCTTCAACTAGAAACAGATTTAATTTCATCTCCATGTCCTCCAGTTTAGCCATTACATCATTCTGAGCTGGGAAACAGGGCAACATTCACAACCTAAAATTAGCAAAGGAAATTTTTTCTCATTGCTGAACCGTAGGTAGTGAATCCTAATTTTGGTGGCATTAATGAATAATAATTAGTTTGTTATTGGTGCATGGGGGAGTTACAACACGTGAGTATCCCAAATGATAAAGCCTCACACTGTTCATTGCTGAATCAATTTAAAACCAGATTTATGGTCTATACAATAATCAAATTAACTTGCTGTGGATTGCTATTATGTCCCACCCCCAGGTCATGGATCTGGGGCATTAAATAAACACCTAGAGCTAAAGGAAGGACTCATTGTTAATCATGGTAGCCCATGAGTGAGGACAACATCACAAGTTATAAATCAGGGTTGGTTCAACAGCAGCAACAACCTTGACTTTTGCTCTATAGGGGG
This sequence comes from Sterrhoptilus dennistouni, assembly GCA_013397095.1. Classification (NCBI taxonomy): domain Eukaryota; kingdom Metazoa; phylum Chordata; class Aves; order Passeriformes; family Zosteropidae; genus Sterrhoptilus; species Sterrhoptilus dennistouni. The sequence continues at coordinate 45,982 of VWZU01004887.1, read as the reverse complement.
CCTAATAAAAATGCATTTCCATAATGAACAGGAAAACAAGTAACTGATTCAGGAAATGTAATCAGTCCAGCTCTCTTTCAGCAACTAGCAAGCTGCTAAGGAAAAGTATCTGTGACATGAATTATTATTTTAAAATCTGTGAATGACTGAAGCTCCCACCAGGAGTTTATGAAAAAAGGTGGCATACTACAGTGGAACCTGGGGCACTGCAGAGGTACCAACATTAGGCACAGCTGAATTAGAGCAAACAGACCTATAATTCCCCTCAGGAAAAGATGAAAACAAATACTGGTTTTTTAAGAGATATGGATATGTTTACAGAAGATTGCAAGGAGGCATAAATAGGCCTTAAATAATAAATAAGTGTGAGTTTGCTCTGGAAAACAATTACATATCAATAAAGCCTTCTTGCTCATTTGACTGTCTGCACATACTCACAATAGACTGTGATCCCATGGGCTCACTTGGGTGCAGAGCTAAGGTAATAAATTATTTTGCCTTGTAGTTTTGCCCTTCCAAATGTGATCCTGTTAGTTTGACCTGGTTAGTAGGATCCCTTTATAATGCCCTGTATACTGCCCTTGGGTCTTGAGGCACATCACCTGTTGTAAAATCTTAGTAGCCAAGCTTGAAATTTTCTGCTTTGTAGTTTTATATGCACCTCAATTCTCCTTAAGACACTAAATTTTGGGTTTCCACTTATCTTAGTTCTCCAAAGGGTAAAGTTAGAAAATGAGGAGTGAATACAGCAAAGCAGAAAAGCTTCTCCCGCAAATAGAACATAGGGGACTCTAAAGATTCTCAGGCTGTTTCACTGAGCAGCCCACAGCTGAATTGGTATCTGGCTTCCACTGCTATCTCCAGAAAAAGACTGGAGATGTCTATGAAGAAGGCAAACCTTACTCCCAGCCAAGACAAAGGATGGATGGGGTAGGAGAGAGAGGCCAGCAGAGGGACAGGACCACAAGGAGACACTTGAGGGCTGGAGCCAGGCTTGCTGCTGTGTCAAGACAGCTGCATCTCACGTGTCCCAGCTCCCAGAGGTGGAGGATCCCAGGCACAATGACCAAGAATTTTCTCAAGGGGTAAAAAACAGTAAGAAAGAGCTGCCACAGAACTGGGAATGCCTGACTGTTCACGCTATCTGGCTCAAGCCCTTGCACCCAGAGCTCTTGCAGGACCCCCACATTGGTGCCCAAGAGTGTCCCAGCTGTCCCAGCAGCACAGCACAGAGGCAGCAGGAGAAGTAGGTGACCTGCACAGTGAATCTGCTGCCCTACAGTCCTTGGTGGACACCAAGCTGGAAGCTGCCACTCTGGCTGGAGATGCTGAGGAAGAGGGCAGCAGGTGACAGCAGCAGAGACAGAGAACCAGGTCCCTGCCCTCCATAGCTCTTCTTGCCCACCCGATCCCTCACCAAGCCACCTGGAAGCCCATGCCCTCTGCAGGCAGCAGGCAGAGGCAGTGGGGGAAGCACACAGGAAGCAAAATTATCATCTTTCAAAACAGCTTCTGTGTTCTCTGTTTGCATTTCAGTTTACACCTAGATGAGTAGGAAAAAAAAGCCAGGCAGTCTTTATTTGTGACTCTAGTTGTCCTCTAATACCCATAGCTAGTTACCAACTCACTTTGGTATGACAGCTGGTGTTGAAGAAGGTGCTAGAAGTGCCTGACTACAAAAATGTGTAGTGTAAACCATACCCTTCTCACCAAAGCACTTTCCCCTAACATACCTGCAAATGTAATACATCAGTTCAGTCTCTAGGTTTATCTAAACTCTACATTCATGCTGATCCAGGCAAGCGTTGATGAGGTCCACAAGAAAGAACTGGGCAATGAAAACCATTGAACAGTAACCAGAGTAGAAATTTAGCCATTATAAAGATTAATCAAACCTGCCCTTATATTGCCAAATATATGCTCCCCATACTTAGAACAAAATCCCTCTCAGGAAAGCTCTCTGGCAGATGGAATTGGAGTGTGAGAAAGCTCACTCCACCACAGTTTATCACACGCCTCTAGACTAGAAGCATTGTCTCCATGCTTCCTTGAAAGCACTGAGTGAAAACCCAGTGAAATGAGAATAACAGCTTCCCTTTTGTGACAAAAAATCTTGCAAATGTGAGTATACTTGTGAGGTATTCAAATACTATACCAATAGGGCTGTGAAAGGAAGTTGGCCCGAAACTAAGTGTTTCAACAACTACTGGTGTTAAATCTTTTGAAATTAGTTTCAATAAGTCATTTATTTTTGACTGGCTTTCAAACATTTTAAAATAGCAGTTTTACAAATGAGATTTTCAATCCAGATGAATTATTTTGATGGATCCCACATCAGATTTTATAAAATAATTTCATAGCATGCTCTTAAATTTAGGGGAGAGGAAGGGTGGTTTATTTACAACCCTCTCACAAAGTAAAGAATTGTTTCTGAGTACTTACAGACATATTCTTCAGAAAGAAGGATGAACAGATGAAATTCTGACTGAGAGAAGGAACACAAACCCATAAAAACTGTGTGTATGTCTATATATAAAACATTGTTCACACCAGGTACATGTGGTAAAAACAATCTGTAATATTCAGAAAGAACATCTCACTTCTCTTGTTTCTCAGTTAAGATTTTTTCAATTTTTTCTTTTCTTTTGTCTTCTCTCTATTATTATTGTTGTTGTTGTTATTGATGGCATTGTTGCTGCTGCTTTCTTTATTTTTTCATTGTTTTAAAGCTATTTTTAAATATATATATTAGGCAAAATACTTTACTCTGCCTTTTATTTTACTTCATCTTTAAAATTCTGAATTGAGCACAAATATTGTTTAACCATCAAGTTTGTGAATCATGCTGAAGACTAATATACTGAAGCTGAGAAAGGAATCTTCAAACCTTGAAGAGTTTTCTACACAAGTGGTTGAAGAATAATTTAGAAAGTGATCATCTGACCATATTTGCCTTGCATATAATAGGTCTTTTTAAAAACATGAAAAATTATATTATTATTATTATTAATGACAATAATAATACTAACAACATTTTTTGCAGGTAACACCACACAGAAGACTACTTCTAATTAACACTTAGAAATCAGTAGGTCTATCTCCACCAGCAGGCCTGAATAATGGAAGATGATTTCTATCATGGCATAGGATCAAGCACTAAAAACATGTGTCTATATATTATTTCTTACTGACATTATTAATACAACCACTTGGTTTTTCTCTCCTTTGACGTCATCTAAGTTGTGTTCCAGCAAACAGTTTTTTAAAAAAATCTCTTAATGATGTGTTAAAAGATCTGTTAAAAATATATTAACTCTAATCCAGACAAAGGTATTTTCTTAAAAGAGGAGGATCAGGTTCCTACACTCAAAATGTGTAGAAGACATTGATTCATTTGCTACAGGATGGTGAGGACACTTCAGCTCACCTCACCCCAGGAAAAATGAAGTGACTGTGGCTTTCCTTGGTTTCCCATGGGTCATCTGCAGCCAGGCACCCATCCAAACAGTCTGTGTGTGAGGTGGCAGTGCAGCACCACTGGCTGCCAAGCCCTAGCACAGCCCTTAGATTTCCTTCTGGTGGCAACAAACCGTGTTCTGCATGTACTTTTTGAGTCTCGGGATCTGACAGGATATTTAATTTAAAGGCTAAATTCCTTCTTCCCATTGTTCTGTTGTTTTCTTTATCCGGATGTTTAGCGGCACCCCTCCAGTTTCTCCTCATCCCTTTACCAGTGATTTAGGCTTTAGTTTATTCTTTGCCTCCTTGTTATCAAATTCTTTGAATGAAGTTACCTCTACAATGCTCTGTAGTGATTAACCCATTCATTTCATTAACCCTTGTTTTTCTGTTTCTGCTAGAGCTTTCATATGAACATTTCATTCATCTTCACCAGCCTCAGGACTTCTGCTAAAACACTCTGAACTGTGCCAAAGAGCATCACTCTCACCAGTGTCCAGGCATGATTTGGAGATAGGTACTGCTTCCCACAACCAGCATTACCACCCTGCTTCCAGGAAGCAGAAAAGAACTGTACAGATGTGAGCTGTACACATTTCTACGTGCCCTCAGGGCAACACAATAGCCCAGGGTCTCCACTATTTATTGGTGACAAATACTCACATCTGTACTTATGGTGAGAGATGAGAGAGGGACAGGAGCTGCCCCATGTATTTGAATCCATTGCTGCAAGGTCTGCTTAGCAGTCTGGACAATCCCTGGCTGTTTTGATCATTCCAAGTGGATCCTTCTCAAGTGGCTATAAATGTAGCCAAACCCTAGATGAAAGGAAAGAGAAATTAAGAGAAAAGATAAATTGAAAGAGAAAAAGAAAGAGAAATTAAGAGAAAAGATAAATTAAAAGAAAAAAGGAAAGAGAAATTAGGGTTCTTGTTAATCCCAACAAGAACCACATTTGCAAATTCTACACTTAAGTGCCAGAAATTTCTTCACCTGTAAAATAGTAGGCTGCTCTACACATTTCCTACAAAAAACTTAGCCCCTGCCTCACACCAGTGGTGGGGAAATTCACTTGCTCATGTCTGAATGTGCTCTGAAATGCTTCTAAAAAACAAACCCAAAGCCTTAGTGTCATGTTACAGAGATCCACTGCAAAACAGTTTTAAACCCTTACTGCTACAAAGGACTTAATCTATATCATGATACTGAACTTGAAGAAGCATCAGGCATCCAGGCTGTTAATATAATGCCAACCTACAGTGTGCATTTTTAATCTAGCAGAAGAGAGATTTTAAATCACCCTTTAAAATCGCCATTTTGGAAAAGTTCTGAACCCTGGCTACAGTCTCACCTTTTCATATCCACTGTTGTGACATCAATTATGATACCATTTAGCCACAGAATAATAAAGAGTCACTGAGAACAGGCAATTTCCAATATTCTTCCTATCACTGCCAGCCTACGAATGTAAAAAAAGCTGTGATGATAGCAAATTTTGATAGCAGAGGCAGAGGGAAAGCAGAAAACCCAGATCTGCTATGAGTATATATAGCATGTCACTAATCTCTACTAATACATCTTTTCATGCAAATTGTCTTTATATCCCTCTCCAAACATGCACATACATATGATGAAGAATTATGTCATCTTGGAGACCTAGTTTTTCAAGAAAATAAGGTAGAAAACAAAAATTAAACCACAGCAGTCCTTCCAAAGGAAACAGCCTTGATCTCATTTGTCTATGTGAACATAAATGTACCTAGCTCACTGCAAGATTTAAATAAGTTAAATCAGTTTATGATCCCAGGAAACAAACAGAGAAAGATTTCCCAGCATAAATTGAGAAAGAGTTAAAATCTAAAGCACTTAGGAGAATAAACAGAATAAATCAAGTCATTAAGAATTTCAAACTAGAGAACTGGGGGGGCACCAGAAAAGGAGGTAAGTTCAGCAGTAGCCTGGCTCCAGCTGAACCCACCTGTTCTTGCACTTTGCTGAACTGATGATTAATGAAGCACAAGTGCTGCAATCTCCTCAGCAATTCCTTCCCATTATAGACCCAAGGCTCCTGGTGACTGTGTTGTGGCTGTATCTTTCTACCTGCCCCTGTAGAGACGGTCTTAGGATCAGGTGCCAATGTACAGCACAGCAGCTGCAACCACTGCATGCACGTGTGGCCACACATGTGTTGTTCTCATGATCTTCATACTACATTTCATAAAGAGGTTTTGTTAAAATGAAACAAAGTCACACAGCACTGATGGGATGCATGGGATGCTGGTGGAGAGCAGAGATGTGTGGAAAACCAGGCAAGGCTACAGTGCTCACTCAGAGTGCACTGACTTGCAGAGGTCAGAGGAGAAACAGGTCATGGAACCTGGCTGAGAAGCTCCACCACCACTCATACCCAAATGTGAGACAAGAGTCAGGGGAAGCACCCCAGTCCCCTTGGAGCCAGGTCAGAGTGCACCTGCTGTGACAGCACAGTTTTTCCCTTGTTTCCCCAAAGGCAGTAATGAGTGTCATGTTGTATTAATGACAACAGAGGAAAATGCCAGCACAGCAGAGGTACCCAACATAGCTGCAGCTTCACCTCTGTGACGCCACTAACCCAGAAGAGCAGCCCATGAGTAGCAGCAGTGTTACATGGCCTGTGCTGGCACACCAGACAGCTGTAATTTTTTGCAGCATGTAGCTATACATTTCATTTTGGTACAGAAAACCCCACACCATTGCCTGAGGGCAGACGTGAAGAATGAGACCCCTTCTTTAAGTGCTGCAATGTAACAACAGTTCCTCATGCATCCACATTTATCTAACAAATGTACCTCTAATAAACAATAAAGGCTCTTTTCTTTAATGTTCATATATTAGAATTATTTCAACATTTGACAGTAGAGAAGAGTGTATAATTCTTGGGGCAGTTTCAGTCTTGCTTCGCTGAAGAAAAACATTCAGGACTCTGATTCAGTTTCAACCCTACATCTGAAATATCCTCAGAACAGTCACCAGAATTAAATCCCACCACTACAAGAATTTATTCCCCAAAACAATTATATTCCTTTAAAGCCAGTGCTGGAAGCTTGTAAATCCCAGCACAACAATTGCCCTGCTGCAAAAGGCTTCAGACTGGCAGTGCTCTGCTAATTCACACGCTCAGGGGTTCAAATACCTGCCCCAGAGGCAGCTTTGGGTGCCTGGCACTGTGTTATGAACAGCCAGTAAACACAGATAGGCCTGAGCAGGTTGCCTGAGTCTCTCTTCTCTTTTAATCGCATTGTATCTAAAAAAATCGTCACATCTAGGCGCCCAAGAGAGGCATTTACGTTCAAGAAAAATAAATTGCTAAGTTTATTCTATACTTTCAAAGCAGTGCACATATCATTTTCTACATACGAAAGCTTAATAATGCCCTAATTTAAGCCATCTGACTGTTGGAAATGTGATTGCTTAGAGAGAATTAACACCATATGATAATTTGCTTTTTCCAGAGTTCATCACTTTGAACATAGAGAGGAACTGAATATTTTCTGGTCGTAGAGAAAACGAAAATCTTTAAGGGATTTTAAAAACCAGGATTATTTAAGGCAGGACAAATGGTACCTGTTTTAAGTTTGCCTGAAGTCCTACCCTCCCACATTAAAACAGTCTCCCTTATACTTGATCTGAAACAGAATTGAGGCTGATGACAGCAAATACAAATATGAAAAATATTAATGTGCTACTGACTTCAGGGAATGAAGTCTCTGATTCTTTATCGGATTTCCTGTGGTTGCTCTTTGATCAGAGAAAAAAATAATAAGCTATTTTGAATAATCTGTCATCAAGTGAATGGTAATAATGTGATATATTGTAATAAAATTCAGTTTTAAAAGTTCTTTATAATCGGAAGAACTGAAAACAGAACTACAGGAAATGCATATGCAGAACTCTATGATGTGGGTGGTAAGAATAAAATTAGTCTAAGCTGTGGTATCTGAACCTGACTACCATATTTCCCAAAGACTGGGGGGGCTGTATCTTTGTGTGTAGGCTATATTTACCACTTTGTGTTGTAACTCATTCTAGTATTACATTTCCTTTCTCTTTTGTCTGACAGATTAAGAGAGTGACTCTTAACCAACAGAAGGCAAAACTCTGCAGGTATTTTCCGGAGAGCTATGGATAGAAAAAAAATTTTCCCATTCTTACCATGGAGAAACTTCCATCCCTCAGCACCCACCTTTTGTATTATTCAATGCATACAAATTAGGTACTCTAAGGAATATTTAAAAATGTAAATACCTGGGTGTTTCAGTCTTTAAATTGTAAGGTCAGTTTGTTCATTTGTTCCCATACATTTTCTTTTATGTTGCACGTCCTCCCCTCATGAGGAGCCTCTATCATGCGGGATCACCCCCTGAAGGCAGAGCTGACTCAGATTCACCTCAGCAGAACTCTGTAGCATAATTCCATGCCATGGCTACCTTGGTATAGAGCAAAAAATTGCAGCAGTCCAACAAGATCCCTTACCCACATGGCTGGAAGTTGTCTTGGTTTGGGAAGGCAGGTGTCTGCTAAGGAAGGCAGGAGCCTTCCTTGGAAGGGAGAATGTAAATCCCCTTCCTCCGAATTATTATAATTTTGGAATTAAGGAGCTCTGAGGCAAAGATATGGGAATAGGAATAACAGTTCTTCACTACTGAGCATATGTACAACAAGGCAGACAATCAACAACAGCGGCGTTTCCTTCAAACCAAGACACCACTGAAGGACAGGGGCCAGTCTGGCTGCTCCCAGCTGTCCTACAGCTGCACCAGCAGGGTTAACAGTGTTATAACTTCCTCACAGTTTGTATGTTTTCTGTAAGTTTTAGAGCTCAAGTTGGCACTATATATTTTCATAGAATCAAGGAATACTTTGGATTGGAAAGGACTTGTAAAGGTCATCCAGTCCAACCCCCCTGCACTGAGCAAAAATATCTTCGACTAGATCAGGTCACTCAGACCTTTTCCTCATAGGAGAAATGCTCTAGACAAATGCTGGCAATTAGAGGGAAACATCCTATCTCTCACTGAAAGGACTGTGCTGCTGTGCAGACAATGCAAAACTACCAAACAGCAGGAGACACATGAATCCCACGTTTCAATAGTTTTACTACATGACCAAAAAAAAGATCCTTTTCAAGACGATGTCCGATACAGACAGCAAAGTGTGTGTGTCAAGAAGATAAATTTAACTGCATGTGTGGCCATGAGACAAGAAATAATGTGGTAATATTAGACAAAAATGACAAATACATGCTCTTCTTACCAGAAGTACATGTAGGGTTTCCTTATAAGCAGTATATGGGAATTTACACAGCTTTGTCATATATTCTTATTAATTATTTGTACAGTGTTTTCAGATCTCAGAAATTAATCACATGAAAGCCAGTCTTATTTGATCATAAAAGAAACTGTTCCTATTCCCACTGTGACAGAGTGACAAAATTCCTAGTAACTTCAAAAGGAAACAGGAACAGATCAAGAAACTAAGTGACCTTTTTACCCACTTCCAGTTTTTGCTCTTTAGATCTAATATTTATGTCTGAAGATCAGCATCATGAAATAATAATACCCTTAGCATCTGCCTAACCATGAGTTTGATTGAGTAAACAGAAAATAATAAAACATGTAAAATCTGCATTATCTGCTCAGGGGGGTGTTAAGTGGAACAGCAATGCACCCCTGCATGGTGAGGCCAGCTGGCAGCCAGGATCATCCTGCACTAGTGGCCAGCTGAAACCATGCAAACCAGGAGGATGCAGCTGCAGGCACATGCTGTCTTCCAAAATGTCCCACACTTGGAGGTCTGAGATCTGGACTGAATAAAATTACTGCTTTTGTAAGCCAAATTATTATGTCTTAACTGGGTCCTCTATGTATCCTTGTAGTCTTTTATTTCCCCTTAGGGGTTCTTTTTCCTCTTTTTGTGGGGAGGGGGTGGGTTTGGTTTTATTTTGGGGGTTTTTTGTTTGGTTGGGTTTTTTTTGGGGGGTTTTTTAAATGATATTACTGGTTTTAATTATTTAAAAAAAAACCACAAGATGAAAACACTCTTAAGAATTTCTATTAAGGGGTCCAGAGAAAATACATTTTTATTAGTTTTGTTCATGGGTCTCCTCATTTACATGGGCCGAGCATCATGTGGACAGGAAGATTCAGTAAAATTAAACAAGAGCCAAAGCAATCAACAATTTGCACTTCCATTTTAGCACTGTTGACAACAGCAGCTCCCATCTTGCAGGAAGTTTAGGATGCTTAAGGTGTGGTATGGGTGCAACCCATGTTCATGGTTCCATCCTTCTCCTGCCTGCCACAGGGGGCTGGGTGAGCTGCCAGTGGTTCTTGAGCAGTTTTCAACAGTGAATCCAAAAGGGCCTGAGTGGGGTGCACACACAGGGAACTGCCTTCCAGAGGGAGGCTCCTGCAGACTCTCCAGAGTGACAGGACAAGCTGTGGGATAACATCAAGAGGAGCCAAGAGCCACCAAAGCTGCTAGGAACCAGCCTGTGAAGGAGCCCATAAAACAAGAAGCCTTCTGTACCCTCTCCTACCCAATGTGAGGGCAGATGTGGGGGGTAAAGGGAGCAAGTTGCACCTGTTGCCTCCAGCTGTCTGTGTGGGAGCAAGCAAAGATACCACCACCACACTTACAGCACAAAGGTAAGATACTGAGGATGTGCTGTAACAGGAACAAATTGCTAATGAGTTACATCATGCACAGAGAGACAAAGGTAAATTGTGACTTCCAGTGTCATTGTCTCCTGCTCTGAGATCTCTAAGGATCAGCATCATCTCCTGTATGGACTATATGCACCTATACTTGTATTTACCTAGTCTGCTTCCACTCACAAGTGTGTTGACCCAGCAACCAGTTCAAATTCCTGGTGGTTTAATTTGCATTTAAGCAGAAAAAGAAGAAAATAGAACCTCTTATTTTATTTTCTTTTCTTTTCTTTTTTTTTCTTGCGGTGGTGGTGGTTTGGGGTTTTTGTGTTTGGTTTTTTGTTGTTGTGTGAGGTTTTTGGTGTTGTTTTGCTGTTGTTGTTGTTGTTGTTGATTTTTTTGTCTGTTTGTTTTGGTTTTGGTGGGGGTTTTTTTGGGTTTTGTTCTCTTTTTTGTCACTGAAATTGGAAAGCCACCTCAAGTATCACTTTTCTGTCATCTTTATGCTAGAGACTGCCTAAGTACAGTCTCACTGACATCAAATTGCACCAGAAACAATCATAGCCCACTAAAATATTACAACCTTTAGTCTTCCTTTTGAAGAAGGAAAAACATGCCCTCAGGCAAAAAAGTTTATATAGCAGAATTCAATCCCAGACTTCAAACAGCTGAATCGGGCTGCTGTAACAAGGGATTATAATGAAACAGCTTCAGAGCACTGGGTGTGGTGGGTGGTGGAACAACGGCTGCTCAAGGGAACTTGCAGCCTCATGTTTCATGTGACATTGTTCCCAGCTTCAAAGCCATAAGCTAAATTGCTGTGCTGAAACCACTATGAAAAAACACAGTTTTTAATATACGGCATTCCATATAACCGCACTCAAGAACACAAAATTTTAACAAATGTTTTCCTTAACCACTGTGTGGTCTGTTGGGACAGAATTTCCCAGAGAGCCACATAGATGGCACAGACCAAACTTCATTCTTGGATTTGGTGATTCATAGCTGCTGGTACAAAATAACATCTCACAGGCCAACTCCTAACCTACTGCTTGCTCGCCTGGTCCTTCAGGACATGCAACATGTTTCCTCACATGACATTTCAAATACCACCCACCCATTTGATGTCTGCAGCTCACCTCCTGAGTTCACTCCTGTTGGGGCAGGGACATAGGGAGAACTGCTATCAGGCAAACCCAAACTACCCCTGCCCCAGCTGGAGTGGGGAGTGCATGTCCTACTCCACAGGCCCTGCAATCACAGAATCACAGACTTACAGAATCACAGAATAAGATGGGTTGGAAGATGGAGCAGGGTAGACAGCTGAGGTCAGTACAGTCTTAAGGCTCTTCAACAGCAGGCACTGCCAAACAAGCTACAGGGTATTTTCTGGGCTCCCTTCCCTTAGAGATTTGGTTTTGCTGGGCCAGGAGTGGAAACAGGATCTATAACTTCAAATGTCCATGCAAAAAGTATTTTCCAATCCCATTTAATGCCTGGCTTTGCATAGAAATTCTATCTCCTTGTACATCCATATGTTCACCATAATTAACTCTCCCACACTGGCTGAGAGTAGAACGTCACGGCACAAAAGTTGCATGTTGGGAGAATTATCTCCTCCTACAGTTGCCTTGGGCTACAGGCACAAAAAATGAGCTACCAATGTACCTCTGTTTCTAATACCTATAAGTCTAACCAGAAAGGATAGACAGAATTTTTCAACAACATAAACAGTTCTGATGTTTAAATATTACCATTAAGCTACAAATTATTGACTAAAACAACAAAAATATATCAGGCATATATATGCCACTAGTATATTAAATAAAATAGCAACATTTTATGCTTCAAGTTTCCTGGCTAGGAAGAAGATACAGCATTCTCTGCTTGGACAAAATTTTGGGGTGTCGTGCAAAGGACCTTTTAAAAATTAACTGAAATGAATGGTTACTGATGGAAAACCTTACTTTAACAGGGAATGGGAGGGGTGTGGAGGGGAGGTTATGTGTTTTTGCCCTAAATACCAAGTGGCTGATATATTTATTAGGAAACTAGTTCTCTGTTCACTCCAGGATAAATGCCCAGCAACAGGAAGAGAAGGCAGAAGTTCTCTCCAGGCTCCCAAAGACTTAGGATGTGTGATGGGTTCTGTCCCAGCCCACAACACAACCCTTGCACAACCACACATGTACAGCAGCCAAGCCCCTGCTATGAAGCGAAGTTATTTCAAGCAAGGATTACAGATTGATAGTTTCAGACAAAACCTAGATCAAGCAGCACAGCCTCAAAATCAACAGCCTTTCTCATTATGGTTTTGATCAATCAAAATCAAAGTGCTCTGCTCTTTTCTGGTTTGAGGAGTAAAATCCAGCATTATGAAAACGAATACATAAAGAGGGAGACTGGCCCTCTGTTACTCTTTGAAAAAGTCTCCTGCTGACTCTAGTGGCAGCTGGATCAGTTAAGTTTTTTAATACATAAAAGACATCACTCACCCTGACTGAAAATCTTAGGGAATGGTGGCTTATGGTCTTATTGCTGCTATCAGCTTACAGCTGATATTTGGCTAACAGCTGCCTCCAAAGTACTACTTTGAATATTTTATGTAGACAAGCAAGAAAAAAAAAGTGATAGAGTAGAAGCAGAATTCAAGATTTTAATGGACCAGATAGAACGTCTAAGGCAGCGCAGTGAAAACGATAGAAACTGAGTCACGGAACATATGGTGTGTCATATTTCAAAGGAATTCATTCAGAGTATGCCTGAATGAGTCAGTTATTTTGTAAATAATAATACAACCTCTTTATTACAAGATCAGAGTTGTGAGCAACTCAGCACCTCTGCATTTTCTCTGTTATCTCCTCAGTTTATACTACAGCAGAGTGGAGATGATGCAATCAGCTTTCAAGATACTCTATTAGGAAAAATCACATGACAAGAACAGAAAGCTACCAGGCAGTTTGCCAGCTCAGAATCCAAAACATGTAGCCTACTGGTTCATCTCTGTTTCGAAGGAAATCCATTTATAAATATTTGTTTTCATGTTTCAAGTTGGAGTACAAAAACTCTGTCCTGGACATCAGATCCAAAATCTCAACAGTTTTATGGTCACAGACACTCTGTAGGCTTTATCATTTCCACTGACTGCTGCTTCCACTATGCTTGAACCACAGAGCTACCAGATAAACAGGCTGACAGACCCCTCTGCAGACGACCTTGGTGGCAAGCAGGGAAGGCCTTATCTCTCTCAACAGGGCTTTTCACAGTTATAACTTTTACTGCCTGAAGTCCCTATGCCATCAGAGTACAGTGTCCCCCTGGTCCCAGCCCTCCATTCTCTCCCCAGGCAGGCATTCCCATTTCTGCAGGTGTGGCACAGGATCCAAAGCTTCTGAAAGCTATTATGCACAGTTTCACCTCACCATCTTACCCCCTTTATCTTGCTGAGTTTCTCATTTCAGCTCCCTGGGTACCCTCAGCACCTTCCTACTCACACTCGTCCCTCCCCTCCTTGTTGCACACACAGGCATCATGCAGCCCTGCTATGCACCCAGAATACCTTAATGCTGAACTGAATCCTTAATGCCACCACCATGATCCTCTTTCAGTCAAACTTTCTGTCCGTTGCCTCCCACCAGAAGGAGGGACCTCACCTAGGTTTCAGGGCTGGCTCAAAAGGGAATGCTTGATTCCAAGTGCTACCATAACAATCCAGAGCAGATTACCCCCCATTTAGTTTTCTGGAGGCAAACACTTTGACAAAAGGCTTTTACAAGCTGCCATTATTCATATTTCTTCATTAGAGGGATGAGAGAAACAAAATGAGAAAGTCAGGCTTCACTCAGTCCTATATTTTGGCAGGCCTGGTGAAAATGAGGCTTAGCCATCCCCTGGTTTTTTTTAAGTTACAAAAGTCATCTTTCTGTTTCAATTTTTATAATTGTGTTCCTATTTTATCTTTGCTTTATTCTTTTCAAAAATATGTACTATAAGCCAGATCAGATTTTAATACAATTGTGGCTGCAGGTAAAAAAAACTCATGGTTTTCTCCTATTACTACTATGATTTTTGTCAGAAATAAGTAACCCCTTTGTGGGAAAAAAACCGCACCAAATGAGCATTAGCTCAAAGTAGCAATTCACCTTTTTTACTACCCTCTTTGGAGCAATATTAGGGATAGATGCTTAAAACACAGAGTGATTACAGAGTGATTTCTCCTGCTTTGGCCCAACCTGGAACTTCTGAACTCAGGAAGATCCCTTTCAGGGCTCCTAATTGCCAGGAACACTTGTGCAAATCTGAATCTGATTAATCAATAATTTTACAGATTCTGATAATCTTGGGCACTCTGGGCAGCCTTTGCAGGATACATTTTCCAGATACCCTTACTGGTGGTACCACACCAGGAAATTCAGGCAGAGTAGTACAGTAGGGTCTGACATAGCTGGAGACCAACCACTCTTACAAGCAATGGGAGCCACTGAAGAGACACCACTTAAAGGTGAGCTCTTTAATTAAATAAATAAATAAATAAATAAATAAATTAAAAAAAAAAAAAAAAAAAAAAAAAAAAAAAAAAAAAAAAAAAAAAACAAC
>VWZU01004887.1:2806-31132 GCA_013397095.1 Sterrhoptilus dennistouni | reverse complement strand
TTTTCCAAAATAATGTTCAGCTGTGGGGGGTAATGATTATATGTATCTTCATATTGTTTGACTTTTTTTCCTCAGCTTTATAAATTATAAGTGCAAGACAGAGAAAATTACATGTAATTAACTCTCATTTCAAAAACAAAGGCCTTTTCCATTTAAAGTAAAAGTTCAGGTGGAACAATTGAATTCAATAAAGAAACAACAGCATTAGAAAGTTATCCTTTTTCTTAAAACAAATGTCATGGAAAACCTGGTATTTTAAATACAACAGTGGAAGAAAAATAAGACAAGCAAAGACTGAAGAGACATAAAAAGAAATATCAGGTTACTCTGATATGTGTTCTCACACTAAGGGATTTTTTAACAACCACTTTCCATTTTTGATTGCATGTGCAAATCTTAGAAACATACTAGGGTTTTGTAGATCACCTCTGAATGGAGTATTGGCCAATCTATAACCATAAGACTGCTACATTTGTTCATAAAGTCAGCATGTCTGGGGGACACTGATTTCCAGGCTATGATTTTCTGTACTGATTAGATCACCATGCCATGATGTAGTTTTCTTCATGTCTGCATTCAGTGGCCAAAAAATTGTCCTTATTTATAACTCAGTTGGTTAAAGCCTGGTGCAAATAATGCCAGAGTTGTGGGTTCAGTCTCTGTATGGGCTATTCACTTAAGAGTTGGACTTGGATGGTCCTGGTCAGTCTCTTTCAATGCAGAATTTTCTGTGATCCTTGACTCTTAGTTAGGTAAATCTTTGATGTTTTAGGCTTGCAGCTATGTAATTTCCAGTATCTATTTGCTAAATTGTGTTAGCTACAGGCCTTCTAAGTCCTATACTTTTCATTCACTAAAACCACAATCTCTCTGACCAGAAGAGCATGGGTTCTAAAATTCCAAAACTAAATTTTTCAGGAGATGTTGTGAGGAAAGCAAAAATAACCCTTTTTCCCCCTAATATTTATTCATGGAAGTTTGGCACCAACATCTTTATTCACAGTAAATCATTGTGATTTAATATTATTTCGCAATTAATATGCCCAGCAGGAGATTATTTAATCTTCTGAGTTTGAAAATACTCTGCTTTAGCAGAGAGTTTATTTGCATTTTAAAGAAAAATAATTACTACAGTTTTAGTTCTCTTCTCTGAACTGGCTAATGTTTTGCAGGACATGATCTGCTAGGCCCTAATTTATTGCCTATTTGCTTCAGAGAAATAAGGCTTTTTACTTGAGAGAACTACACAGGTTTGCTTCATTGCTTACCAGCCATCTGTAACCACGCTTGTTGGTGGTTTCATCATAAAGCATCACTAATGATAAATTTAAAGTTATATACACAGTTGTAGTGCATGACTGGTATTGAGGCACTGGAGATTGCCCAGGTGCCAAAGAAGGGAAGCCTGTGTCTTCTGTTCTTGGAGTAATCTGTGTGTCGGAGGATTTGCCACCAGGCACCATTGTTATTGAGGTTACCAGAGCCTTAGATTTGCTCCTAGCTGATTTGAGAAAGCAAGTCCATTCCCTGGAGGAGATTTTGAGGATGAACATTAGAGGATAAAGCCAGTGATATCACCCTAATGCACCAGGGCAGCAGAAACACAGAAGGCGAGGCTCAGCAAGGGGTCCCCTGTTATTTTTTTTACTAAGAAAATTTCATATTCACTTCACACACAGTCTATACATGGAAAGTTTAATCAAAACTACCAGGCAGATAAAGCCTGAGAAGGAGCAACTATTAAAAAGTATTTGTAGTTATGAAGTGAGAGCTTTTGTACAAAGAAGATTACTTCCATTTTTTGCAAATTAAATTATATCAAAATTATCACAAAGCACCATGGCTTTTTGCTTCCCACAAGAGATGAAATATTACAGGGCCTAAGTGAGCATGGACAGTTAGTCTGCTTTCATAAGATGTGGTGTTACCCACAAATTACAAGGTAGTCAGTAGTAATACAAGCCATCATTTTGATTTCTTGAAAGAAGAAACAGATGAAAGCTCCCTAATCTGAAATTGTTTATGAAATCAATTTATTTGAAAATTATATATCTTTTTGAGCAAAAGCATAAAGAAGAAAATTTGGTAGAGTCCTCCATTATCATCAGTCAAATGAAGAGGTCTTTTGCTCTTTGCTGTGATGTAAATACTGAGGAGATGGATAATCACAGCTGTGGAGCACTGAGTAATTAGCATAACTATGGATATCAATGCAAATAGAAAAAAATTGTATTTCAGTTTTTATTTTCTGTGTATTATGAGAGACACACTAGCATGCAATATAGAAAATTAGTATATAGAGAGCTTATCTTTTCTACAGGAAGTACAGGAAAACAGATACTCTGCCTGCTCAAATCAGTGTGTGTTTGTTTTTTAAAAGTATGTAAAAAGAGCAAGCCGAACCAAAGCAGACAAGGAAATCAGCCTGCACAGGCAAGAGGTGTGGAGCTACTCTGTGTTGGGTGACATTCATTCTGCCTACAGTCACCTAAAACGTAGTTGTCCAATCTTGAGAGACTTTCCAAGATTTCCTCTGCACTTAGTGAAAAGGGATGTGAATCTCCAAAGGCCTACTCAGTCTATTATCTTAAGAGGAACTAATTAACTTACTGAGTTGGCTTTGTGTACTGGCAGCAATGGGAGTGTTCAGATAATCTGCATGGCCAAAAACTTTACCTTCACCTGTTCTTGCTTATTGTGCCTTCATCTCCATGAGACCCTTGTCACTTGCTTCCTCCAGGATTACAGAGAACCCATGTCCTGGAATCCTTAAACCCTTCCAGGCACCAGTTTACTTGGTGCCAGTACACTCAGGCATGCTGTGCACATGACATGCATGCTGTAAAAATATTTCCCAGCTCTAAAATCTGCACAGAATGGCTTCCAGAAGCTTTGGATCCTGTGTCAAACCTGCAGCAATGGAGAGACACCCACTGGCTTCATCCATTGGGGAACAAGCCTGGATGAGAAAGAAGTCCTGAGGGTTATCCTGCACCCTAATTAATGGGAACATCTGGCCTGTTAAAGTATGCACTGCATTTTTATAACTTCTTTTTTTTAATTATTAGGATTATAAGGATACTTCAAAAAACTTTTGCACCTGCCCATCATAATCCTCCTAAGTTTATTACTGTACATTCCAAGGATTGGAGGAATGCACATGATTTAGAGAAGCTTGAAAGTTTGAATAACTTCAAAGTGGCAGAATCCTTTTCTTTTGCAGAGAAAAACTATTGATTCTGTAAGGGGAGAAAAAATAAAACATTGACACAAGCAATCAGGGTTTAAAAATAAGTTCTCCTTTTAAGAGTTCAAAATACAAATGTGAATATTCAATGTCATCTTTAAAAGAGATCTTAATGTATCCCAAAACAGATGGTTCACTGCTAATGTTTCCTGTACCTAAAATTATTTATTCAGTATAATAAAAACAACAACTTTCGACAGCTGCTGAAAATAAATACTAATGATAGCAAGAAGACATAACCACTCACTATGCCCCAAAATCACTAATAAGACAACATGCACATTCAGAGATGACAGCAACAGTCACAATAAATGGTACCCTGTTTTGTGTGTGTGTTTTTAACTAAACAGACTTTGCCATCTGTGGTTAATTATTCTGGGATCATTGCCATTAATTTATTCAAGATTTGCTCTCTGGTTTTAATAAATTAATGAGGTGTTAGAAAAATCCTCATGTGAATGGAAAGAATGCATCATCCCTGTTTATACAGCAGTCCCAAAATCCCTGTATCAGCTGCTGATCCTCTCCTTAGAAGACATCATAAATGACTACTAGCACACCGTGTGCTTAATTACCTTACTAACCCTCCTCTAGAAAATGCATGCTTATTCTCCCATTTCAGCTTTCCCAGACAGACTGTTCCAACTTAAGTCTTCAATACTGGGTATCTGTTACAATCTTTCTGGAAATTTTCAGTAAAACCAGCTATTTTTGTTTGAGAAGAGAGGTCAGGGTGAAAGAAATCATTAAGTCTTGGTGAATCAGTCTTAAACACCTAGCATCACAGACAATTATGAGACAGAGATAAAGAAGAGAGGATGAACCTCGGTTATTTAAAATGCCTTTGCAATTCACATAAAATTCTGTCCAGATTGGAGCAGTTTACACACCAGAGGCTTGCTGACATGCTGCGGCTGCTCAGAGCTCCAGCTGCTGCCCAGGAGCAGCTGACCTTTCTGCTGCCTTCAACAGGGCTGGGACAGGGCACTGCCTGCTCTGGCTGGGGAATTGGGCTCTTAGGCATCAGGCAGAGGCGGGAGTCACCAGTGGACCACCTTGCTGATCCTCACATGGAAGAAGCAAGGTTTGGAACCAGCCAGTTGGAGAGGGCCCATCAGATGAAAGAAAGGGGACCTGTCCAGGACATGTCTGGCCTGTTAGACATCCCCTAGAGCAATGTAAATGAGGCTGATCCTAGAAAAAGGAGCCTCATCTGGTCTTCATCTTCAGTGAGGATTCAGAGCATCTGGGCTCTCCCTATTAGAGAAGGCTGTCTGGGCCAAAAGCAGGATATGTATTAATTTGTAATTAAAGATGATAATTTTGTACTGCATATGCTACATAAGGCTGCTCAAAACACTGCTCAATTTGGCGTACCCTACATTGTAAATATTTAATCTGGCAACCTAGGTATTCCTTAATATGTCTTTTTCCCATAGTTTTTATGTCAGTGCACCATTATGGATAGAAAATACATCAATGTACTACTATCTAAGTACTAATAACTGAGGTCAGTGGCACTGCCTGGAGAATGAGTTATGGATAACAGAGTTGGTGACCCAAGGAGGAGCTGGGAATTATTAATAAAGCATGAATTATCTTAGAAATACTGTGGAATGAGATTGTCATTTCATTAGCAGGGATGGCTAATGAAAGTGAACTTTAACTTTGGGGATCTGGTTGTAATCTGTAAGACATGGACAGAGGAGAATGTGTCCTGCTTATAAGCTTGGTGCTATGAGAGCACATTGGTCTCCCACTATTAGGAAAAAGCAGTAGAAGTAATTAGACTCTCTTGTTCAAAAATAATTACTGTGTCATTTGGTCAGATCACCCTTGAGCACAACTTAACATCCCCACTGAAGCAGTTTTTCTCAGACTGGCTCAATTTTGTGTAGTTGCCTGAATCTATTCAATCAATACCAGCTGTCAGACATTTTTCAATGTGTTCTGCTCTCAACTCTTTTTTTTTTTTTTGTGCTTGACTCTAAACATTGTGCCAGCTAGGGTATTGCTCACATCCAGTATTTTTGCTTTGTACCTTAAAATCTGAGGCAAACAATGTTAAACCAACACTTTGTTCCATGTCATGGGTTTGAGTTGTACAATCTGATGGGGGAACCATCAGTCCTTTTTTTCAGGTTAGCAGTGGAGAGCAATTAACCCAATCTCTTGGACTGTCACAATGACTCGTTGTAACAGGAATAAATGCAATATACATGCTAGATTTGGAAGGATGTATATTTTATACAGTGCTCAGAATGATCCTGTCTAGATCAGTATGCTGTAAAAACACTTTCTAGAATGTCATAACTAGAAGTTTACTTCTACATACACACACACAGAGAACACAGTTATTTTGCTAGAATTCCTAGATTCTAGCAATTCTACACACAGCATGATTTAGAACAAAATGAGAACAAGTAAGTTGTTTTTAAAAAACCCTTAAAATGTTGAAAAAGCAAGGTGGAAAGGGGACACAATTCCTGAGACAAATTTCCTTTGCAAATGTGGTCCTTAGGGGAGAAGCCTGGATGGTGCCAATGTCAAACAGGGCTTTATCCTTGCAGATGAGGGATCCAGGTATTACCTGAGACAGGTGGAGGTTATGCAGCCAGGAGAGGTACATAACACTGTTCCCCTGCTCCCCCTCCCCCATCCTACATCAGCATAAATCCCAATTTACTTTCTTTCTGAAACAAAGCACTGCACTTAGTTAAGTCAATCTTCTAGTCAGTGGATAAAAGGATCAAGAATATATCTGGAATAAGAGGAAATGTAACAATCTTATCTGAGGCTTTGGCAGCTTTTATCTCAGAGACCACCACACAATGTTATGATGCCTGGCCAGGGCTGTGATTAAACCTTTTTGCCACAGGCACCAAAAACAGTGCTTTGCTTATGTACCACTGTAAGGGCAGGTTGTGACCTTCCCTGGCTCATATCACTGCAGGAAAGAAGTTCTGTTTAAAATTAAAGCTTTTCATGACCCCCCTATGTCCCCAGAATGCAGCAGCTGAATCTCTGGGCTGACTGAGTCCTATGATCAGCAGAAGGAGCTCTCCCATAGCAAGTTTATGTCCTCTCTGTTTGTTACACACTGCAGAAACCCCAGGCAGCTTCACTGATGTGTTCTACTACTGCAGCAGCAGCAGCAAACTCTTTCTGTGGCAAATCTGACAGCCTTCTGTGCTGCCATGGCAGAAGTCAATGATGGGAGAGCAGTGGATGTTTCTACCTTGACTTCAGCAAGGTTTTTGACACTGTCTCCTACAACAGGAGGTAATGTAAGGATATGTGGGTTAGATGAATGGACAGTGAGGTGGATCAAGGACTGGCTGAACAGCAGAGCTCAGAAGGTCAGGATTAGGGCAGTAGAATCCAGCTGGAGACCTGTAGTCAGTGGTGCTCCCCAGGGATCAATACTGGGTCCAGTCTTATTCAACCTGTTTATCAATGACCTGGATGAAGGGATTCTCTCAGCAGGTTTGTTGATATGAAACTGGGTGGAGTGGCTGATACACCTGAAGGCTCTGCTGTCTTTCAGCTGGACCTTGGTGGGCTGAAGAGTTGGACAGTGAGAATGCTAATGAGTTTCAAAAAGGGAAAGTGCAGGGTCCTGTACCTGGGGAGGAACAACCCCAAGTACCAGCACAGACTGGGGCTGCCCCACTTAGAAGCAACTCTGCTGAGAAGGGCCTGGAAGTTTGGGGTGACTTCCCAAGGTGAGCGACAAGCTGACAATGTGCTGGCAGTGTGTCTTTGTGGTCTGGAGGCCCAGTGGGATCCTGGGTCACATCAGGAGGAGTGTGGCCAGCAGGTCAGGGGAGCTGATCCTTCCAATTTTAGTCAGCCTTGGTGAGGCCACATCTGGAGTGCTGTGCCCAGTTCTGGTCTCCACAGTCCAAGAAAAACAAGGAGATATAGGAGAGGGGCCAGGGAAGGGTCACAAAGGTGATGAGCAGTCTGGAGCATCTCTCTTATGAGAAGACACTGAGGGAGATGGGTCTGTTTACTCTTGTGAGGACTGAGAGGGCGTCTCATTAATGCACATAACTATCTCAAAGGCAGGTGCAAAGGGGATGGTGTCAGGTTTTGGGGGTTTTGTGGGGGGTTTTTTTGGGTTTTTGTTTGTTTGTTTGTTTTTGTTTGGTTTGGTTTTTTGTTTGTTGTTTGGTTTTTGTGGGTTTTTTTGTTGGTTTTTTGGGGGTTTTTTTTGTGGTGGTGGTGGTGGTTTCTAGAAACAGGACAAGAAGCAATGTCCATAAACTAAAACACAAGGAAGAACCTTACATTGAGGCTGGTACTGCAGCAGGCTGCCCAGGGAGGTTGAGAAGCCTCCCTCTCTCCTCTCTGGAGACACTCAACACCCAGATAGATGTGTTCCTGTGTCACTGGTTCTAGGTGACTCTGCCTTGGCACAGGGGTTGGACAGGATGATCTCCCGAGGTCCCTTACACCCTAAATATTCTGAGATTCTGTAATTTTTTACATCAAAACCACAGAGACTTTCCTGCAAGCACAATCATACTCAAATGGAAAAAAGAATAAATTTTAGTTCGCATCATATATGAAATAGGTAAACCTTAATTCCTTTAGAGTGAAGTGAAAAACCAAGTGTTTTCCATGTAATTTCACCATCCTCTGGAGCAACTCAAGAGTTACAGTGAAGGAAAATATTTACATAGTCCAAAGGCTGAGTAAGTGCATTACTCAAGGCTGAAATCCTATAAATTAGGATGAAACACGAACAAACACTGAACTCTGAGAAATTATATACTGGACCAAGCCAACACATACTAAAGGAGTTTATGGCAGGAATCAACACACATCCAAACGTGCACTCACATGTACAAAGGAATTAGTTATGTATCAATAATTTCATAGTTAATCAAAGAAGCTGTCAAGAAAGAGAAAGGACTGAAGAGGAAACAATGTTTCAGAAGTAAATATGCATGGTAGTGATGGGTGAAGTTTTGAGGGCTATGATGAGCGTGATATTTTAACAGCAATCAAAAAACTGGCTACATTCAGCTACGTGAGTCAGAAAAGCTCTAATACTACAAGGATGAATAGATAGGACTTAAAACAAATTGAAATCAGAGGTAAAATATTGATTAAGAAAGATGCTAATAAGGACAGCAAAGAGAAGATGGGATTAAGGGTATGAAAATTCAAATTACCTCAAATAAAGTAAAAGCACAACTGAAAGATTTTGTGCATTCTTAATTGAAGGAAATGATTGACTGAAGCAAACTGTACCTCAAAACTTTTGAAGGCTCTCCTCTATGAAATTTTGACTTTGATAGCAAATATTTTCTACAAACTTCTTGAGTCAGTGAAAGGACTGGATATGACTGGATAATAGGAAAGAAACATCCATATTCAAAGAAGAGGCAGACCAAGTGAACTAGGAAAAACAACCTTTATTAGGCAAGCCTCAGTGGCATTTAAGGTTTTAGAGCAAATTAGTGAAAGTCATCTAAGGAAGGCAAAGTGAAATAGAAACTGCAAAATACTAGTGTAGCAAAGGCAAAGCCGGGCTGAAGTATTCCTTTTCCTTAGGGAGAAAACTAAAAGCTTCTTAAAAAGCAAGCAAAGGAAACAAACTTTGATAAACACCAGCTGAAAACTTGCAGAAGGCTACATGCTCAGTAGGAGGAGGGATTATTGCAAGCACTCTGAAGGTGTGCAGGCAGATGCAGGAGAGCTGGCTGTAAGCTGAGCTGTAAGAACTGCCCCTCTGGAGGCACTATTCCCTCACTTGTGTCTTAGGGCATCCATGTTATTTCAGTCTCCTTAATGACCATGGATAAAGTTTGTAGGTAGGACTCCACTGGTTAGACCAATACAAACATGAGGAGAACAGGAGAAAATCAGCAGGATACACTTCAAGGAGGAGGAAGTCTCACAGCTTGAGTAACCAAAACTGACCCTTCCAGCTCAGCTTTTCCTTGACCTCACAGCCTTAAGGATGCCTTCTTATTTTGTGCAGCATGAAAATAACTGGAACCAAGGAGGGTGGGTGTACACTAACCAAGCATGGGAAGAGAGGAGATGATTTGGAAAACGTCATCACTGTTTCCCAAAGGCACACCGTCCTCTACAAACCTCTCTGAGTTGTCTGGACAGATCTGGAATTTTGTGGAGGTCTGTGTATGACTGTCAGATAATGTCTCTGCATTTCCAACACCATCAGCAAGGTCATCCACTAAGGATTTCTAGACAGGTGACAGGAAGTATTCTCCAAGCTTCTGCTCTGGCATTTGTGGCATAGAACAAATTTAGAATGATGTGGAAACACCAATGTGGTGATATTGCTGATGATTATTTTTCAGGGTAGTTGAAAAGGGCAATTTTCAACAATTTCAAGGGAGCCTCATGAAACTGAATGACTCTAGATAATAACAGAGCAGAAATTCAGGACAGATAATAATGAAGTCAGTCTCAAGGGAGAAAAACAAAATATCCTATTTTCTAATGTAAGATGATGTTTTCCAAGCTAACCATTACCACTCAAGCAAAATTTTGAGATTATGATAAATAATTACATAAATACAATTTAGTGCTCAGTAGAAGTTCAAAATAACAAACTGAATAGTAAGAATTCTTGGAAAAGGAACAGAGACCAAAATCAAGACCATTATGTCCCTGTATAAAGCCAGGGCTTATCCATAAATTGAATACTGTGTGCAATTCCATTACTCTCATCTTCAGCAGCACATAATAGAATTGGGAAGGGTACAGTGAAGGAACACAAAGATGTTTAAAGGTTGGATTGTTTCCCCATAAGAAGCAAAAGTTTGGGATTTTATTGTTTCAGAGTCCTGAGTCTGAAAAAGAAACTACTGAGGAAGACAATGATAGAGGTCCACAAAAAGATGACACCCCTCAGGGACAGACACATTGCATCTGGCAGGCAGCTCAAAAAGGCATTTGGGGTTGGCTTTCCAGGAAGGGCATTGTATCATTAATCATAAAAGAAGCAATTTGGCTAACCAAAGTCTGCAGGGAGAGATAATGCCTCATTAAATCAAACACTGTACTTGGGGAAGAGATGACAAATTTCTGGGTATGCCCATCCTTCAGGTTATTTGGCATCTACCATACTATGCATCTGGCAAGAAAATGTCTCTTTCAAGGCCAGTATTAAAATGTCTTAAACTTTTCTCCTTTCTAATGACCTGATTGCTATTTTGTTCACAGAGCACAGCACACATCAGTTGTTTCACTGTCCTCACAGTGTCCCTGTGCTGGCTGAAGCCCACATGATTGAGCTGAGGCAAGAATGGGAGCACACAGAAAGGATCCCCCTGCACACCCTTCTCCTGCTCATTGCACTGGAGCCTGTGGCTCAACATTATATACCTCTGCAGCACCTGCATTAATGTGAAACTAGCCAGTGCAGGAAAATCTCTGTCACTCCTGAGTCTTGTTTCCTTACTTAGAGACTTACATTTTTTCATGAAAAATAAAACAATCCTAACAGGAAGAGTGTTTCCTGCCATAACAGGAGTGTTTAACAGGGTGAAGATAGCAGGGCAGCTGTACATTCTCTTTTTTCTTGTTGGCAAGACATACATGTAAGTGATATTATTCAGCAGTGTCAGTGCACCTACTCATGCCACTGTGTCACAGGCTGATAAGGAAGAAATGCAGGCATCAAGGAAATTGCTGTAGCTGACCTCTCATCTGAGCTGCATGCTATGATGGTATCTTCTCTGATTTACAATCCAGAGCATTCAATTCTTATTATACACAATCAGGAAGCAGTCTGCATTTTCTCTCCTCTGTTGTAATCCAGTGGAACAGGAGCTTTTTATCTTACAATGTCTCCTTTGGCACTCCTGGAAGAGAAATCTTTAACATAACAGAATGATAGAGTATCTGTTAAATGCAAGGCTACTGAGTACAAGTTATTTGCCCTCGTGCTTATTATTCCATTATTGGAAGTTAAATACTTTTGCCATGCACTGTTACTTCAGTGACCTAAAGAGCACGTCAGTGGAGCTCTACCCACGTTGCTCTCACCTGTGATCTCCCTGGAAGTCTCTTTCAGAAGCAGCAGAAGCAAGACAAGGAAACAAGAACAAACCAATAGAATCAGTGGAAGTACCACAATACACACTGGGGGCGGAGTCATTAAAATGCTGGAGAATTAGTTTCAGTCTGGAAATTATCCGTGACCTAAATGCCTTTTATAGATTACCAATCCTAATGACGTTTTCCTAATGGCACATTAAAAGCAGTTTTCCATCATTTGTAATTAATTGTTGAAAGCAAACAAACACCCAAATGTCTGATAGCATAGCCTCAATTCTGTAAGCCAAAGTAAGTGTTTAATTTTATTCACACAAGTAGCTCTTTAAACTTCGTACATATGAAATTCCAGGAGAACAACTACATTCATCTGCTCTTGAAAAATCAGAGCCAAGGATCATTGCCAACCTTCTCTCCTCACCACGCAAAACACATTCTTTTTGTTCCAAAGCACTTGTGGTAGAGACTGGTTAATCTCTTTGTTGTTAAGGTCATGGTGTGCAAGTGGGAGTTGGGAGGGAATGTGTGGAAAGAAGGAGAAAAACAATAAAGTAAACATTTCACAACAATGGCCAATAAAAGTCACCACAAGACATGCCAGCACTGCCAGATGGATTGGGTAAATATGAATTTCAACAGATTTTCCTCAGAAATGCTTCTTAGCTTGAAAAGCTACATTGTGAATTGTTTGTTTATGGTTTGGATTTATTGCATCTTTAGCTTAAATATGTTCCATTGAACAGAAAGAACACAAAGTAAACAAAATCGCTTTCTTAACAAAAAATTTACTTCCCAGAGGAACAGAATGAGTGAACTATTTGATACAAATTTGTCATATTCTGCCTTAGAACTATTCCTGAAGTTTTATTACTTTCCTTCTTTTCACATGCTCATTGGAGATTTAGTATTGCTCTGCGAGGTTAAACAGCTGCTGTCCACAAGGGTGAATATGTATCAGCAAGGTGCAGTGGTTTCTGT
The DNA here is from genome assembly GCA_013397095.1 of Sterrhoptilus dennistouni. Classification (NCBI taxonomy): domain Eukaryota; kingdom Metazoa; phylum Chordata; class Aves; order Passeriformes; family Zosteropidae; genus Sterrhoptilus; species Sterrhoptilus dennistouni. Next base: position 18,867 of record VWZU01004887.1, on the reverse strand, counting down.
ACATATTACACACAAGCAGCCATACAGCATTGGCCAGAGAGATGAAACTCTAGATAAGTAAAGATGCATCACAGTTAAGCATCACTTTTATGCATCCCTCATTTATCTGGGGATTCAGCAGCTGCATGCCTGCTCAGGGCTTTCTGGAACCACAGCCCAGCAGATGAACGCATACACATACTGAAGTATTACCTGAACAAAAACCAACCACAGAAAGTTTCTGAGAGCAGATTTAGTAGCTGCTTGTGAAGAGATGAAGTATCCTTCAGACCTGCAAGCTTTTATTCTGGGCTCTTACCACTAATTAAATGGGCCAAAACTAGGTCCTTTCAGTAGAACAAACATAAACATAGGCTTATAAAAGAAGCCACAGGTCTACTGCTTTATATGTTATTAGTGAAGGGGCATAGTTTGGCAGCCTGGGAAAACATTTCATTAAAATACCCAATGCAAGTTGAATGCTGGGCTGCATACGTTTATTGGCCTCTGCTCAGTCGAAACTGCTTTGCTACCAATTATTATGGAAAGGCAACTCTGGCAACAACATAGTCCTCAGACATCTCTGAAAGAAGTCTCCTGCCTGCTGCCTGTGCACCATGGGATTCCCATGGGTCCTCCTGCCCTTTCCAGAGCAGTTCATTAGCAAAGCATCAGGGCCAAGTCTTTATCACCTGCCATCTGCCCTGGACCAGGGGCTCTCACACAGTGTTTTCCACCTCCACTCTGTATTATTTCTGTCTTTCACACACAAAATAGATAAACAGACCTTTGCTGTGAAGAGCTGAAGGCAGCCAAGCCCCACAATTTCAGCATAACCAAAATTACAGCCCCCTGACCTCCACCTGCACAGTGCCCTCCCAGATACTGCAGCAGAAAGCTATTATTAAAAGTGAAAATCCATCATGGGAAAGGTAGAGAACACCAGAATTAGATTGCATTCACAATGTTGTTGGGACACAAACCTTTTTACCTAGCCAAGACAAGTCTGTTGCTTTGGAATTGGTTCTCAGCTTGATTTCAGGGTAAAAGCGGATGTTTTGAAAATTACTATTGCTTTTTTATTTGTTTTGTTTTAATATTTTCAGAACATTCGGTTCTAACTTTACCCTTTTCATTCATTGATTCTTTCATAGAATTATGTTTATGGTAATGTTTAGGGTAACACTGATTTGCACTTGAAAAAAAAAGAAAGAAAATACAAAAACCCAACTATAAGTTTTGTCTCTAAATGAAAAGAAGAAAGAAAAGGGACAATTGTGGGTAATTTTTGAAGTTTTTATCCAGAACTATCTGATTAGAAGATGCTATAAACCAGCCTTTTCCCTACAAACATTTTTTTTCTCAATCAGTATTTCTGGTTCTCCCTGTGGATGATATTATTTACTGCCAACTATTCTAACCACACTCAGACAACATAATTATATTGTTACTCTGACACAGATTTTTCAGGGTGCTCCTCATCCCCAATGCCCCTCCCCAGCCTCCACAGGAATATGCTGGACTTTTCTGCATGACCTTGCCCTTTTCTGCCACAGTCAACATATTCTTGCCCCAGTTCTACCTTTCTCTTTAACACCATTTCACAGCCACTGCTTCACTTCTTTCTGCTCATCACAAAGGTATTTTTATTTCCCAGCTCAAGCTAACCATCACTCACTGGAAGTCTGCAGAGACAATGGCTGGCTTGGAAAAACAGAATAAGTGGATAAGTGGAGCTGTACCCAGCCACTCACACCTCTTCCCCTCCAGCATTACCTGCCTGTAACATTCAGGCAGCCATGGGCAAAGCCTTCTACACACTCTCTCAACCCCCTTCAAAAATATGTACACTAGTCAACCTGAGACAGACTCACAACACCCATTATTTCAGCCCAAGCAGCCAAAGTCTGTCAATAAGAAACTTAGTTAAAAAGAAATTAAAAAATCTTCTAATGTAAAGCATTAAACAGCCTTAATAAATAATGTAATTTTTTGTTGCTAAGGAGGAGACAATTTTTCTACAACATGAATCTCACTCCCCTTCTTAGAAGGGATTTTCCCATATTTTGCCTCTCTTCCTACATGTCTTTATTGTGCTTACTCCCACTTCTTTAGTCCCTCGTGTTCCCTCCCATCTTTTCAGCAAAATCTCAAAAAATACCAAGGTCCCACTCACTCTTCTGTGGATGAAAACTCATTGTGCCACCTCAAGAGCAAGCTTGGGTATCCAGGAAGTCATGGCAACTGATGTCAGCTCTTCTATTTAAATATAGTTCATGGCTTTTAGGAATATAAACTAACTTATATTTTACCTGAGAAAGATAAAAATTTCCTTCTCATTTAGAGATTAGATTAGAAGGAAGCTCTGCTGTCCCTGGAATGCAGCAGCAGAGCAGCAGCAATACTGGTGACCTGCTGCTGGCTAAGGAGACAAGGCTGCTCCAGCTTCTTCAGATCTTGCTATTATGTTCATTAAAAAGTGTCCTTGGGGGTGATAGATTAGAAAAATACCTATGCTGTGCAATTATTTGTTATCTGATTTAATTAAAGGTTTGTGTGCTGATAACTACACAGTCGATGGTAAACATGGACAGAAGTTGCTCATCCACACACCTTTTTTCCCGCCTCAGAAAAATATTAGAAGCACACGTGAGCCAAACAGTTCATCATCTCTAAAACAGAAAAGACAGACTTTGCTCCATGAACTCAGTTAATAACTGCAAAATGTGTGTGCGAAGTGTGCAAAGAAATTCTGAGACCTTAATATATCTGCCAAGAATCTGAAACTCAGAAATTAGGCTTCAAAATAATTTCCAGTGTACAGGTGTAAGCTAAAGGACATCTAATAGTGACAGAAGTTATTGTGAATTTAAGGGTTAAGATATGGTACATAAAGATGAAAAAGCTAAATCAGCATAAATAGTGCATTACAAGAAAAAATCCTTTAAGTGTAGAGACCCAAGGGGTGCAAGCTTTAAATTAAGATCAACACTTTACCTTCAGCCCAGTATATGTATCAGAACCAGGGCAAAACAAGAGATGAGCGCAAGCAGCATTTGCAAACAAGGTAACCTTTTAGAAAACATTTGCAATACTTCATTTTCACTATGCAGCCTGAGGGCTGGGAATCAGTGTTCTGCTCTGTGGAGGGCCAGCCTCCAGAAGGGCAGGACTTCAATCCTGTGTTCAGAAAAGAGGCTGTCACTGGCACTGACTCCTGCATGTCCTCCACCATCTGCTCCGTGTCCTGCTCAGCTCAGCACGATGATCAGCCACAGGCAGTGAGGGGCTTGAGAAGAGCCAGAGAGGGTCACCCCATCACCTGGAACCCCATAACAACAGACTGAGTCAGGCAGCTGACACGGAAGTCATGGAAAATCAAAGGATGAATAACAAGCAGTCCTGATCCATTCCACTGGCTGAGAATAAGCTCTCACTGAGCTCTTTACAAACACAATTATTACATTTAATAAATTACTATATGCTGTCCTTTTGTCCTCTCCCTTCCCACCACATACTTTTCCTAATAACCTTGATCCTACAAATTGCAAAGAGCTCTGGAAAAGTGAAGAGTATAAAAAATAGTTGAACTTCTTACTCTTTGCTTTGTTTGATGTTAACTACCTTATTGCATAATATTAAAAAGCCTGACTTTGAGTCCATTAGCTTAAAACAGCAGAAAACAAACAAGTGATGATCTTTGTCAGGGTAAGATGCACACAAAAGACCATTTTATTTCTATCAGCCATACAATTTCCAAACAACACACTATTTCTGTGCACTTAGTATGCTCCCTTCTGGCTCAGTTGGTTTCAGATACATGGGTGATTTATGAGATGCTGCACTATCTGCTCATGCTAACGTGAAAGCATTTGGAACAGCTGCAGAGCCCTACCAACAACCTCTTTTCTGAAAAAAAAAAAACCCAAAAAACGTTAAGCAGGAACCACATGTAAACAAATTGTCTGAAAACCAGGGAGACATTTTATAAGACATTTCACACTCACCAGAAGACAGATTCACTTTTCTCAGAAAAAATTAAATAGACTTAGGGGGCGTTTTTCCCCAGTTCAACACACTGGATCAGCTTACCAAGGGATCAAGGACATCTGAGCCAATTCAAGAGGCACTGGAGCGTGGAGGATCATATGGCCAGCAGGCAAATGCTCCAGAAGTAAAGCCCTTTCCTGACAGCAGAGATCTGGTAGACATGCTCTTCCAGTGCCATGAAATTACACCCCCATTTGTAGCATAAACTCTCACTAGCAGAGATAATTTTGGCCAGTGAATGGATGAAAGATAAGGGGCTGTCTTCCAAACAGAAGTGTCTGGCTTATCCAGGAGGATGGTTAATCATGCAGCAGCAGAAGTTCCCAGGCAGAGGGATCAGCACAGAGCAGCATTCTCCTGGGCAGTAATTAATATAGGTAACTTCAGGACCACCACTACCACAAGGCAGAGGCACACAGCAATAGGTGAAGTGTTTGCTGCCTCTCAGCAAACTGTCATTTTTGTGAAAAAATTATGAAAATGCTAAACAAAATAGAAAACACATTTTTGAAGGTGTCTGTGATGTGCATGATTAGCAGCACCAGATTGCAAAACCTTAAGGTCCTTTGTAACCCACTACCCAAATCAGTGCTGTTTTCCTGTTTTCTGGTGTAGAAGACCTGGGCCTCAGACAACAGGAATCACAGAGCACACATAAGTACTGATGTGCACAAAAGGACCTATCTGGAAAAAGTTACACTATGAATTCTCAAATTAACATAACAGAAATAAGGTTGTTTCCAAACCTCGATGGAGTTGTCTTTGCAGTTGTATAAGGTGTCCTTTCCCTTCCCTAGCTCCACTTTTTCAGAAATTAGGACTCACTGATCAGTCTTTGAGAAGCATCCCATGATGAATTATTAAACTTTTCAAATCCAAAATTATCCTTTGATAGGCATATGAGATTTGACCCTAGCTCTTCATAGTCCAGGACCTCTTAAAGCTGAACATTCTTACTCACACAAAGAGCTTTTTTATTTTCCTTCTCATGAATGGCAAGAGCCCCTTTTGGTAGCAGGATTCTATGGCATACACCTGTTCACTTGAGCAGACAAACTTTGAAAAATAATGTAGGGAAAAAAGATCTGATTTGAGTGCAAATCTTAAGATTCATTCCTGTAATCCTGTAGAGAGTCTCAGCCTAATTCATACTTAACAAATAATTCAATGTGGTTTTCTAGAGTTCATTTACATAAATAAGAAAATCCAAATATACAGAGTTCCCCTGCTCCCACCATCCCAGGAAGGATGACACAGTTAAATAAAGATAACCTGAAGTTTCCTGTGGAGATTTGATCATTTTCATAAATGCCATGGAGAAAAGATTGACTTCTGTGCCTCAATTCCCAACTTTTCCATTGACTGAGCAAGTGACAATGCTACAAGCAGGATTTTCAGCTTACATCCACCCTGTGATATCTTCACAGACAGATGCATCTGCTGTGACACCCAAACCGAAGTCCATAACTAAACAAAAAGACACACAGCCAGGGAGGACTAGAGGAGGACTCATCAGCATGTGTCCTTATCTCCCATGAGCTGGCCTAACGCTCTGCTACAGACTTATTGCAGAATCCTCTGTCCAGTTCCTGACATTTCCTTCAATTCTATGCTTAATTTAGAAATTAGAGTAGCTATCTTTTTGCTTCAAGGAGGAAAGTAGGAGGGCAAGAAACAAACTCAAGTGCAAGCATTCTAAAGGCACTATTTTCAGGGTTGCCTGATTTCAATTAAAAAAACCAAACCAAACAAGCTATTTTGAGTCAGAAGAATCCTTAATAATATTTGAACTCTTAGGTTGTCATGTGGGTTGGGACCCACAACCATATTTCAAACTCCTTTCAATCACCTTGACTTATGAAAACAGAGGTCATATAATACAAGACTGTCCAAAAGGGGTTAAACAGCAGTCAAGTAAAAGGAGCAACAGGCACAAAAACTGCCAGGAGCTACTGAAGCTGAATTTGAAAACTCAGTTGTACAGACACTGACATATCCTTGCACCCCTTTATTCTTTACTGCCTAAAGCATCTCTGAATAATTTTCTTCCATGGACTTCACGGGTCTCTCTCCTCTTTACTTGCCTTCATACTGTGCTGCCATTTTGGTATTCATTCATGCTGGCTTTCACACCAAGCAAACTATTTTAAAAACCTCAGATCTTGATCTAGTTGCAGGATTCCCAGAGCATAAAAATTAGTGCTCCCTTCTAAATCCTGGTACTGCTAGACACAAACATGATAGATTTCAAAAATACCATAAACTGAAAACATTTTTATGAATTTAAAACTCACCAAATCTACCCATATGAAAAATTTCAAGTTTGAACTAGGTCCAGCTGGGCACCCTGCCTCTCCAGCAGCCAGAACAGAAGCGTGAGTGCAAGAAGAATGGCACCATGGTGATCATTTCTGTGGACATTGTACCTACAGGTTTTCCCAAATCAGAGTTTGTGTATTCAATCTACTTCCATTAGTTTTACCAAGGACTTCGTGAACCATCTTAGCTCAGCAGTTAATTATTTTGTTCCAATCCAGCATCAGGTTTCTTTCCTAGTGCTGTTACAGAAAACAGAGGGCAAATCTGAATTTCCATGGCTTCACCTATATAAAGCAGAAACAAAAAGCAGCATGGAGAAAAAAAATATGAATACACAGCCAACCTCAATGTGAACCAAACCAGCAAGGTTATTTTGGCTAGTCTGTTTCATGTCCTTTTGAACTTTTAGGACTTACTTAGGCATCTTGCTGCTTCACTTTCATGTGGGCAAGAAACCTGGCAGGAGAACAGAGAGGCAATGACTCTCATTTCAGTCTGAGATTTGGCTGAGTTTTGTCGCTCCAGGTGAAACCTGAGTGAAAGGAAGGGAGTCCCAAGTCAAGCCTTCCATGCACTTCAGACATCATCAGTAACTTTTACCCTAACCAGTCTCAAAATAGGATTATTCAGAGTCCTGATAGCAGAGGATGAGATCTCCATGCTCAGGTCTGTGCTTGCAGTTAGGGGTGAGGGAGGGGAGCAGTACCCACTCCTACATCTTGGACCCTTGGTTCCTGTGTTGCTACACACTCTTGCTGTCACCTAATTTGATAGTATTGCATTTTGATGAGCACATGTTGGTAAACAAAGCAGCAATGGAAGGGCAGCATCCTGTTTATATTTCACTGCAGGATGATTCATTTACAGTTCTTCAGCAGGGCAGAGTCTGTAATCATGCAAAAGGTCAGCAGTTTCTGCTAGGGCTTTTGCATTTAGTCAGATTCTGTTTAGGTTAAAAAAAAAATCTGGTGTTGATATAATCCTGCTGAACAATCTTCATCTTTCCTGGAAATCAAGAGTTTGACGTAGATGGAGCTTCTTTAATTTAAGGTATGGAAAATTACTCCCAATGTTTCAAAAGGAAGTTGATTGTCTCCCAGTACATCTAATGCAATCTGCCTGCAAACTGTTCCTTCTGGTGGGCACTGGCAATGTGCCGCCTCCCACATATCTCCAAAACCAGCATTGCAAGACTTGCAAGGTGAAGGGACAAGAAATCACCCTAAGCAGTAATGTCCTCTGTTAAATGGGGCTGAGGGAAACTCTGCCATTGGTTGGATAAATAATTACAATAGGCAAACAATCTAAAGCACTTACATTTCTATTATAAAGCACGGGGCCTTCAGGATCAGCCACTGAACTTCAGCATCAAGGCATTGAACACCACATCCAACACAGTAGGAGCTCATCTGTTTCTGATGAGCTGATTTCCTCATGCTTAGCATTTGCCTGAAATCTTGTCTTCCACCCCAGCCACCGAGCTGCAGCTTTCACATGCATTATGTAACATCTTTTCATGGTGAGGTCTCACAGTGAGAGCAACACGTGTAGGCAGTGCTCATCCCCATCTCTGCAGGAACACGCTTCATGAAAACTGTGCATGAGCTCCCAGATAAGTTATTGGTTTAGAACTTGACACTAACTCCTAAATATAGCAAACCCTCCAAAGGTGTATCCTCTTCAAACACTAATCTTAGCTCGCCTTTACCAGAATACACACAAGGAACAACCTTCCCCAGAGCCTGACCTTAAAATGCTGCATTATTTATATTACAATCAAACAAACATGGCCTCTGACAAGATTAGAGCTGCTTATTGCTTTCCAAATACTCCCTCACATGCGTACTTTCAAGCCAAAGATGTCCTTAAATCAGTAACTACTTCAACAAGCCCTGGAGGAACTAGGACGTAATTATTACAGCACTAGCTCCTGATTAAGGACTTATTTCAAATAGAGTTCATTCGTTTTCATGAACTTCTGATTGACTGTGATGGAAGGGATCAGACAGAGAACAAGGCACTCCTTCCCCTGCACAGTGCTTACAGCATCAAAATACATGTCTGTTAGAAGAATTGTCACCTGCTTGTTTTCCACCTCTGCTATACCTTAACCCCTAAAACCTCAGATCTCTCCTTTTCTCACTGACCAAATTATTGTTAATAGCTCTGTGCAAGTCTCTCCAGATTGTAAAGATACTGACAAGAAGTAGTGTTTCAGGAAAGTCTGACCTGCTTCCAAAGAGTGCACAACAGGAGGGTGAGACACTAGCATGGCTGTGGAAATAACCAGCTGCCTGTTTTCCCCTTCATTCTGCTTCTATATAAAATACAGCCATCTTATAGTGATATGAAAAGTAACTCTCTGCACCTGCTGATAGCATATTAAGGATTGCTCAGGAAAATGTGAATACAGTTCCATTTTATGAGTACATTTTAATAACAGAAAGATTTAAATACAATTTTTCGTCCACCGTGAAATAGTTTTGAACTCTTTAAATAGAGTTCCTAAGCCAAGTCTATGCAATTGAATTGTCACAGGCCAGTTGGCCAGATTTACCCTGGATACCCAGAAGGAAGGCAGCTGAAACCTCACTACTTAAGCAAGACAAAGCCATAGAAACAGGAACTACAGGAATAAAAAGTACACGGGAGTACACTGGTCAATTTACCTGGCAATGTTCCCCAGCATCACCTGACAACACCACAAACCCACAGGAAGAAGAGAGCCCTACATGCAGGAAGCCCAGGTGATGGAAAAAAGTCTACCTCTCTGGTTCCACCCCTGCACATGTGAGCAGTTACTTTGCCTCCAGTTTCCCAATACCTGTCCTACAATCTCGCTTGAAATACCCTGGAGCTGGTTCTATTTTGATGGAGCATTCTGTGAAAAAATGGGAAGAAATGCTGTAGGAATGTCAGGAAGGCTCATTTTCTTCATGTCCTGGAACAGCAGAAAGGCAGAGCTAACAGGCAGAGCTAAAGCTTGCCCTCCCAGATACTTCCACGTTTCTTCAATTTGTATAATATTCACTATTTTAAGTCAGACACTAGTGCTGCTTTCAAGCAAGTGGCACACCTTGCAGACAAAATTCTTCACTTTATTAATTCCAGAGAATTATGCCTTGAATAAATGGTTGCAAGCTGTCTGGGAGCAATAACTCTCTTCTTCCCTTGTTGAACAGTGTTTGACATTATCAAGTCCTTCACTTGTTTTAACACACAAGCTTTTCACCTGCTGCTGATTCCAACCATCCATAAGTTTTTTCCCCCGAACTCTAGAATTTGTTTTGTTTCATTTTCCTAAATACCCACTTGCTTGTTTGTCTTGGCAAAAACATTCCTGTGTTCATAGTTAAACTTCCAAGAATCTGGAGGAATCTAAGAGACAACCACCTTTTTCTCCATGCTCTCAAAGTGATGGCATTGGCAGCTGTTACCACTCTGCTGGACATGGGATACACAGCTCTTCCCAAGGCCTCCTCCTCCCTAAGGATCAATTCTAATACTCCTGGCAACACAGAACTGTTGGATACCTTGACTCTGGAGAGCAGCTAAAAGGACCACCCCTGAGGTGGTCAAATGCCAGGTATTCAGCCCTGCTAAAACTTTTCCTACAAATGCTGTAGAAAGACAAAAAAAAAAGCCTGCTCTGCTACCTTCCTATCCACTGTGCTTCCAGTCTGCTTCCCTTGCTGTGTGTGCTTTTGTTGCCAGTGATAAACACAGAGGATGGACTGATAGCAGTGAACACAGGCAGTCTCTAGTACCAGTAGTTATTTAGCACCAAGCAATCACAAAAGGCTTAACAGAGTGGCCACAATCACAGAACCCTAAACTGGCAATGAACCCTCCCCCAGCACTGCTGAGGCTCTGGAAGGGCAACAGCCAGAACAGACACACTGCAAAATCCAGGGTAGCTTTGCAGATTTCTGTGGGCAATCACATTTGGGGAACACAAAGGCTTTCAGACTGTCCCTACAGCAGCAATAACAGGGAAAAAACTCAGAGCAGCAGGGTGGGCTGGCAGCTCTGATGCTCCTCCGGGCAGCTCTGTAGAGCAGAACTCAGTGCCAGGGCACAGGGCATTTTGGCAGAGGTCACAAAGGTTGTGCCCTAGCGTGGCATGGCCATGCACAGCCCCTTTGCTGCCGCTGAGCCACAGTGACACAGCCCCAGCAGTGGCACCACAGAGCCTGGAGCCCAGGGCATCACCCTGGGAGTGACCCCCAGCAGAAGGTGGGAACTGCAAGCCCAGGGTCACATTACACCCCCAAGCAAGAGAAATCTCAGTGAATTTTAACCCACTGCCCATCCTTGGGGCTATTCAAAAGCTATGGAGACATGATGCTGAGCAGCCAGCTCCAGAGAGCAAAAAGGTTGGGAAAGACGACCCTCAGCAGTCCCTGAAAGCCTCCATCATTCCATGATTCTGAAATTTGAAGTTCTGCCAGTTCCTACTGACAGAAGAAAGACAGAAGAAAGCTGTGTAAATCCTTTTAAGCTATATATAATATTCATTAAAATTATGTGACCAACTCCACCCAGTGCTTTTGTTGAGCATTGTAGAACTAGAATAAAACAAGATTTTAAAACTCATAAAACACAAATCAGCATTCTTATATGAACAATGCCAGCTGGCCTTAGATCCAAGAAAATCTTGATTTTCAGTAGAAAAAAAAAGTGGTTTAATCAAGCTGTCCCTGCACGGCTACAAATTAAATATTATTCTGATGAATGGGAACTTTGCAGTTTATAAAACCTGTATATAGGAATACTACAGAGACCCAGAAAGAAAAGTGAAAATTGTGTAAATCAACATGAAAATACTCAAAATCAATAAGACATGAAGTAAATTACTTACATTTCTCAATAAACAGAAGAAAATAAAGACTTAAGATCTGCGGGTAACAAGTTACAGAAATATTGGTTTCTAAAAAAATTGGTTTGCCCCTACCCATTTATTTTATTCATGTGATGGTTTAAAAAGAACATAATAATGTCAACACAAAGCTAATTACTACAAAAGTGTACTTGCATTCCGTTTAGGAAAGATCTGATACAAAAAAGCTAAGAGCTACTGATTACTGCTTTTGTTTCCCAAATGTAAACCCAAGCATGCTGTAAGGTCTATAAAACCAACAAACAAACATGATGAGTTCATTGGACTAAGTGTTCACTTTAACCCCAGAATATATTAACATGGGTGTACAAACACTGTGTGAGAAGAGCTCTCTGTTTCTCAATTACACAGCGTATTTTTTAGACATATGGTAAATAACCTTTGGAAAGGTTGCTTCTGATTTCCTTGCATAGTAAGTTGATTCAGTGCTCAAACATAAATATAAATCACATACTCCAGGAAAAAGAATACTGGTTTTCTTGAAAAGTCCTGAAGAGGGGAACCATTTGTCCTGTGCTTGGTGGGTGCAGTGGTATCAGTGGGTCCCAGAAGTGACCCCAGCAGCAGCCTCATGCCCTGCAATGCTCCTCACACATGGGAAAGGCATGGCAGAGGGACACATCAGCCTCCCTGCTCTGAGGGGAAGTGCTTGACATATTTAAAAGCCAATGTGTGGTTTACTAATACTGAAAAATGAATGGCAAACACAAGGACTAGCCACTGAAGAGCTGTTTTGAGAGAGAGCTGGAGGTATTACACCTGCACAGGTGCCATTTGCAGGTGATGGAAATGGTAGGTCAGGAAGGAGACAGCATAGCTACACCCAATCTACTCTTCCAGATCCTCATTTAGATTTATTCATCCCATACCTACCACACTTGAAAAGAAGCTGTGAGTACTCAGGCCTTAGAAGAGAGTTTATAGTTTGGTTCCTCGAGGCAGGATTTTAATCAGTAACAAACATGGACAGTAAGTTGTTATTATTCTCAAGAGGTAGTCTGAACCTGGAGGGAGGATAAGGACACAATCTGTTTACACAAAGCAGCACAAGTTGCAGTCAGGCACTCCTCTGAACTTTCTCAGGTTGTGTCAAACCAGGCACCTTAAGAAAAAGCAGGTTTGTCCACTACAACACCTATTTACCTTTGGGTACCTGGGGCTTAGAGCCTAAAACAACAGTGTTAAACTTCTAAATAGCATGTCCTTTAGCAGAGAAAGCAGAAAAAATGAAACACTGCACAAAAAATGAGATGGTTCAAAAAGCAGCTAAGGGCTGAAATACAATCTGTCCACAGAGTCCTCATACAATTAAAGAATTCTACATATATGCTTATACACACACACTCAGATGCATTCCTTTTAAGAGTTTACTATGGGATAAGAAAAAAATAATTAGAAAACCCACAATGTGTTTTTTTAATAGATTTCATATTTTCGCAACACCATCAACAGGTCACAAAAAGTTTAACAAGAAGAAATTTTCAAGGTTTCAACTGAAGAAAACTCTATTTCCTGCTTAAAACTCTCACTTCCAGGGCCTGCTGCACACTTTCATCACATCACACAGTGACATTTGTAAGATGGTTAGTTACCTCTCCTGTATTTCACCTTGTTCTATTTTCCATCCACTGTAAACATAGGTGTCTTCCTTCAAGCACCTGCTGTCTCAGAAGCTGATCCCTCATACTTTGATGTGCCTCATGTATCCTGCCTTTACCAGTGGAGCAAGATAGATTACAAAATGTTCTTTCCTATAAGAAGGAATTATTTGGGCCTGTTTTAGAGGCAACGAAAATGATTTTATGAGCCTGGAGCTGTTAGAATTCCCTCTGTCACACAGCTCTGCCTCAAGCACTGTGATGCCATCTGCTCAGAGCAGTGAGATGCACCCACCACACACACCCCAGCCTGGGCACCATCACTGCCACCACCCACCTGTGAGAGATGTAATCTGCTCTGCCTCTGGCATGATCCAGAGAAATCCTCGGATTTGAAACACTTGGGGCATTGCTGGTGAGCGAAGGGAGAACTGAAACACCCAGGCTCTTCTTGCAGGGCGAAAAAAGCAGTCAAAGAATTGGAAAAAGATGAGGGCAGAGGATTTCTTTCAAATTACCCTTTTCAAGTGTGTCTTGGATTGGTGTTTTTTCAAAGGTGTGAAAATCTGAGCCCTGATCTGAGTGGCAAACAAAGTGGAGGATTGCATGAGAGAGAGAGAGAGAGGGCAAAAACTCTTGTGTGGGCAGATGGGGGATTAATTCCTCCAGTACAGAAGTAACACAAAAAAAGATCTATGGATTTACTTTCACATTCTTGGATGGATACCTGCTGTTTTCCAAGGAGATAGAGACAAGAGTGGGCACTTTTATTTCACCTGGACCTATATGAATCCCCAAAGTCCTATCATAAAAGAGTTTTGTGCTGTGTAAATGCTTGACCTCCATCACACATGTAGCTTTTGACTTTTATAAATAAAAGTGCTTAAGCAGCTCTCCAGCCCCACAAAGCAGGACAATGTGCCCACAACTACAAACCAGCGTGATTGAGGAACTGAAGGGCATTTAACCAAGGACACAAACACCTGCAGCATCTCCTTCTCCAATGGTGTAATTAAAGAAGAAATTAGGGAGTGTTGCCCATCTCCCTAAGAAAGAGAGGCAATATCACCTCATATCTATACAGACAGGCTGGCATATTAATACATCTTATTTCTTAACTCCCGTAGATATGGACAGCTAAAGGAATTTTTTCTTCTAATTAGAAGTCTAAAATCAAGTAATGAAGTCTTGTTTTCAGTCATTGTACCTGTTACTCCCACTGGTGAACAGCAAGGAATTTGGACTCCATCTCTAAATGAGGCAATTACATCTCCAAATAAAGGTGCCTAATGCTAGCCCCTCAAAATTGAAGATTTTTGTCCAAAAGCTACAAAAACATGTTATGAGTGCTCAGGGGTCCTTTCAAACAAGCATGCATCAGCACCAAAACTGCAGGGCAAGACAGAGATTATAACTTCTTATTAAAATCCACTGTAAAAGAAAACTCCTAGAAGTGAGCTGCAATTTGCAGACTATAGAAAGTCATCTCATCCCAGCTCTGAAGAGAAGCCATCTAGCTGCAAATACAAAAATGAGAGCATGTTTCAACTATATCTTTTCTGTCCTCTAGTGTCAGCTTTTAGTGATTACCAGAATCAGAATAAGCCTTTTTTTGTTGTCCATTTTAACTGTTTTTTTAAAGCAAAAAACTATCTGTCCTATTGTGAATTGGTAAGCACACATCTTAAAAGAGGCCAAGTTTTAACTGAAAGACATCAGCTTTACCCAAACCTAACTACAAACTTTCAAACAGCATCGTTGCAGCACATAAGGCAACCTGCAAACCTCAAACAGGGGATTTTCTTCAGGGGAGAATCACAGCAGAACACAGAATGCAACTGATTTTGTTTCCATCTTTTCTTTAAACTAATGTTCCTGTATGCACAGAGTTTGTGCAGCTAAAAATACGTCAGAATGTTATTTTCCTCCTTGATTTATAACAGACCTATCCATGCAGGCTGTTCTGCTTAAGGACACGTTTAGCCAAACTCCAATTTACAACAGACTGCCATTTCATGTATTTTATGAGTACAGGCATGTTTGTATCAAAATAGAGTAGTTCCATGAACAGTGTAATTGTCTCTGAATTTAGGTGCTGGCATAGTAAACTATTTAAAAAATCCTAGAATACTTAGGTACACTAGCTGAGAAAAACAAAATCGTATTAATAGTAGTTCCACGAAAGCTGGGAGCAAAGCAGGAGAAGAGCAAGCAGAAGATCTCCAGCACCCTCTCCTGGCTTCTAGAGCCTGCAGGCACCACTGCAAAAACCTCCCTTCTGCTCGAATGACATCAATAGACACAGGTAAGTAATACACAAGTAGAGGAGAGTGACGGAGTGCTGGTGCCCTCTGCAACCTTGACTTATATATGTTGTCCTATTGTTTTGAAAATTTCAGGAAGAAATTCAAACAGTAGCAGGATCTTTCCTCACAATCACCGTGCATTGACATGTGATGACAGCAGCAGCCAGAACATTGCTGCTGCTGGGCACTCCTAAGCTTAGAACTGCTATGAAATACCTTTCCCAGACCTACAATGCTTCCTGCATCCTCCATGGAGCAGGGCTTCAACCCACTCACCACCCACCTCCCCACCACCAGGTCCTTCAGCTCAGTAAAGCCAACACCACTGTCCCCTGTTCCTTCTCCCTGCTGTCCACAGATGCTCCTACAACATACCACTGAGCAAAACTCAGGGCTAAGGCAGTGAATTTCACCTACATTTCCTCCACATGCTTCCATGTTTACTCTTTGACTGGGCTTAAACATCCTGTAAAGTACTCAGACATCCACTCATCCACTTGCAGGTATTTGATGCCTGCACCAGACGAAGTCTGCCCTATGCAACAGTAAGTACCCACCTTCCATCAGTCGCAGAACCATATTAAAAAATGGAGTTGAAAAGGAGCCACAAGGATAACTGAGTCCAATGCCTGGCCCTGCAGAGCACCATCCCCAAGAGTCTCACCTGTGCCTAAAAGCATTGTTCAAATACTTCTTGAAATCTGTCAGATTTTCTGCTGTGACCACTTTCCTGGGGAGCCTGTGCCAGTGCCCAGCCACCCTCTGGGTGAAGAACCTTTTCCCAATATCCAACCTAAACCTCCTCTGACACAGCTTCAGACCATTCCCTCAGTCCTGTCACTGGTTACCATAGAACATAGATCAGTAGGCACCCCTCCTCTTCCCCTCATGAGGAAGTTGCAGACTGCA
>VWZU01004885.1:278709-289182 GCA_013397095.1 Sterrhoptilus dennistouni | reverse complement strand
AGAGTGGCTTAGCTACAGCATCTGTCAGCTCCCTCAGCACTGTGGGTGCATCTCATCAGGACCTGTGGGTTTATGTATGTTAAGAAGTCTGCATAGTTGATGTCTAACCCAACTCTTCCACCACGGGGAAGTCTTCCTTTTTCCACCCTTCTCTTACTGCTGAAGTGTGGGTCTTCTAAGGGTCTTCCCTCATCAGTGATGACTGAGGCAAAGAAGACATCCAGTAGTTCTGCGTTCTCTATGTCTTCTGTTACTGGGACACCCATTGCTTCCACAGTGGCCTACCATTTTTCCCAATCTTTTTGATGCAGATGTATTTGTAGAAGCCTTTCTTGTATGTTAGCACAGCACCAGAGCTGTGCCAGCCTCAGTTGTCAAGAACAGAGATCTGCCCACGTGTGGTCCATGTTCCCCCTGTGGTTTGCCTTGGGGGGTATTTTTCTGTGTAACTGAACACATAGCACCATGTTTTCCTCGTCACACCTGTGGCAGATGAAGTGGTATTTCCCATTTAAACAGGTCTTCCTATCTGCCTCACACCATGCTGGGTCAGAGCCTCACAGCACACTTTTGTGCAGGGTTGGCTGTGCCCTGGGTCTGGAGAAGTGAGAAATGCTGTGAGCATGGGCAGTTTGCTCTCACTGGTGGTGCTGACACAGAAGTCAACACTGCACATCAGACCAGGCAGTGAGTGGAGCAGGATGTGATGACCTCCAGAACACAGGAATTCAAGAGGACAATGAAACACAAGGAGCAGAAGAGAACTTCAGATGAGTCAAAAGTAGGAACAGAAAGAGTTCAGATAATTCAGAAAATGCCTATATACTTTACGTTTGTTCACTTTAAGAAACAGCTCAGTAGAAGGGGTGTCTCACACTGTCTTATCAAGGATAAAACAATAATGAGCAATTGCCTTGTACTGCTAACCAGATGTGCTAATACGGCCACTGCTGCAGGAGCAGGCTGTCAATGGATATAATTGCCCCCTTACATTAAGTTTTTATTTATTTTGGAAATAAAGCAAGAAATTCATGCAAGCAGTAATAGTGGAGCAAGAGGACGTGAGATTTTCTTTGTGTCCTGGCAGAGAGAGATGCCAAATAATGTAAGCAAAATGCCAAGAGTTTCCTGGCCTCTCCTGACTCTGAAAAGAAACTGCCTTGTGCTGCCTGTCCTGTCTGTCCTGGCTGTGTCCCCACTAAAGATGGAGCCTGGAGGAAGCTGCAGTGCAATGCCATGGGTTGCAAGCCCAACCCTATGCCCAGCCCAACTCATTCCCAGGCAGGGTTGCTCTCAGAGACTGAAAACACCCTGTCTCAGGCCAGACCAGCTATTCCACATGACTGTATTCAGACCAGTATCTTTAGGCCAATCTGCTTTAGCATTTCCTAGACATTGGCAGGCTTTTGTGTAGATTGCCAGCTCTGGCCCCTGTCACAGCATCCTGCTGAACATCCTGGTGCCCTTTGGGAGCCTCTGTGCCAATAACAGGTTTCCAAAGAGGACTGGTTGCAGAGACACACTGCGCCACACCTGCCTTTTAGCCCACTCTCCAGGCTGCATGATGCAGGACTATTCAGATTGGGTAAAGCAGCTCCCTGAACTGTTTTCACTTTGCATGCAGATAGCACATGAGAGGCACAAAAAATCAGCACCACTTCAGCATCCCTTGCCCAGTTTGCTTTCTAGCCCCAGAGGTACTAGCTGCATGGGAAAGTGGTGAAGATGCTGCATTCTCTCACTTCCTCTTCCCATTTGGTCTTGCCTTCATGCCATGTCTCAGAAGATTTTGTGTTTCTGTAACTTCCAGCTTCCTCTGACAGGTCACCCCAACTTCTACCCATCAGATAATCAAAGGCTCCCTCCATCTCTTTTGTATTAGGTTAGACATAAGAGACCACATTTAAAACCCATTTCTGATGTAGATGGCAGTAATTTCATTGTTCTGCTTGGAAAACAGTCCGTTTATTGGCAAATTTTTTTAACATTTTGCCAATTCAGAAGCAGACTTTGCCAATTCAGAGAAGACAGGTGCCAATCTTCCTTTTTTCCCCTTGCAGATGAATAAAGTAGTAAGCCTTACCACAAGAAAAAGGCAGCACATGTCAACTTTGTGAGTGAAACAAAGTTCGTGAGCTGTATATATATAAATTGGTAGGCAATATACAGAAAACCAAAGCCAAAGATCTAAGACTAGATAAATACCTTATATCATATTTAAATGCAGAAGCAATTTTGCTTTTATCAGTTGTCGCTAGGGAAACTCCTTAGCAAAAAAAGAAAGATGCCTGATTTCACTGTGTTTCTGATAATTTTCAGTAAGACCATAGCTGAAGTGACAGATGACTCAATGCTAGCCACAGTGGTGACATTTGGCCTAAAGGTCTTCAAGGGTAACAAAATGGAGAAGACATGGAAACCCAGGTGTTTCCAGTGCTGCTAGGAGTGGTTCAGTAACCTCATTGGTTAGCTCCTAAAGGAATCTATTCAGAACATAATTGTAATCTATAATTATAGGTTTACATTTGCATGTAGATTTAGATTCTTCAGGCTTTTCACTTAATTTTTAATTTAAATTTTAAATGTCATTTCCCTTGGTAACTCTGCAGGACTCAAACACAATTGCCCTGGAGGATCAATTGTTTTCTGTGTCTCTCTAGTCATCCATCAGTGGTCTCAAGCACCTTTGAAAATCCTCTGGGAACCTAACTGATTTTTGAAATGACTTTTGTCTTTCTGATTTCTGTCTCTAGTCAGTTAAGAGCTGATCTAGAGTCACCATGGCAGCTGGAGTATTTTAGCTTGAGAGAACAATGCATGATGCTGACACCCTGTTCCTATTATCCAGAGCTGCTGAAGCATGGCTCCATCTCTGCCCAGCAGAGAAGAGCAGTTGCTGCTTCCACAGAAGAATGCATTCCTGTTGTGGTTGGCTCCCCAGCCATAACCAAGGGTTTTCCTAGACTGAAGAGTCTCAGTAATTTTTAAAGTTATTATTATTTCTAAGTCTACATCTTGTCTTTTCTCAGGTGGCTGGTAGAGCATGACCACAGTATGATGAGCTAGTTCAGGACTTCTTATTTATCAATTGGCACCTAAGCCAGGCCTTCTGAAAACAGTCCATGGCCCTGTTGAGAACTGTAGACCTTGCCTGGCCCCATGTTCTTTCAAATGGACGGGTCAGCTATTCTGCAGGAGTCTGCAGAGAGCTTGGAGAGCCACTTACTGTAGCGACACAGCAGCAACCACAGCTCTGTCTGCATCAGCACGTCTCCTCCCACCATAAGAGTCTGTGCATTCAGTCCCTGCCTCCTTCCTTCCTTCACAAACTTTTTTTCTTAGAAGAGAATGAGAGAATTTAACCCTGAGAAAAACGTGTCTTCTCAAGGTCACTTTTAATTCACATTTCTTAGTGAATGACCTAACAGTCTGAAGTATTGCTTTGCTAGACTAATGATGATGTGAACAGTAATCCCATGGTTCTGTGTAAACTTAGCAGAGGAAGGACTTGCAAAAATGTACCACCTGTGTGTCATATATATGCTTGTATTTAAAGGGTGTAGGTGGATGTCACATGGCTCATGAGAAAATAACTTCTTATAAAAGCACTGGTTGCATACCTGTCAACAAAGTTATGGAGGCTACTGAAAATGAGAACTGATGAAGCTGGTAAGTTCAGCTAGGCTATACAATGGTCTGGTTTTAGAGTTTTTATTTTTTCTTGAAATAAGTTAGGAGGTATTTATATTCTCCTGGCATCCACCTCCACATAAGCCCTCCTGTAAGTGTTCACTCCCTCACAGTGACCACCCTTGTTTGTGCTGTTCCACTTCCTGATTTCTTCAGCACCTAGAGCTGTTGTGGGGGTGTTGTTAAACCACATGTGAAAAGGAATCCAGTGAAATAGTGTACAGCCTGAAAAAATGGAGTAGAGCCAAAGTTAATGGTTTCAACCTGAAAAAAATGCTTTAAAGCACAGATGGCAAGTAAAGAAGAGAGATTCTCAGGCCTGATTATGTTGCAGAGCTTTGACTTTTCGCATGGCACCTCTAGTCAGTCTACACAGGATTCAACAGAATTCTTACTCAAAGTTAGGCTTTGTTCCTGCCTTTTCACAGACATAGAATAACTAGAACTGTTCCCATGGCTTGTTATTCCCTACATGGAACTGATATTCCCTTTGACATTCACAGAGCAGAGGACTGTCTGGGGACTCTGTAGCCTTAAATACGAGTTGCTGAATTTGGACGCCGTGGCAGTCTTGAGACTTCAGCTTATTGTAGTGGTGTCCTGCTCCTCAAGTCTGCTCAGGCGATGGAAAACTGGTGGAAAACCAGGTTTGTGAAACTGGTGTGGAATTGAAGCTTGACACACAGTGGGACCCAAATGTCACAGGACACACTGATAAATCAGACAGCAAGAAGGGAGTTGAGATGGGTAGCTGTTGTGTTCAAATGACCATTTTGGACTGCAGCCAGCTTGTTCCTTGCAAAACCACCCCCAGTGCTGCTGCATAACAAATAACCCTTTTGTACCACACTCCTGAGCCAGAACTTATTGCACTGGAGATGGAAGAGAATTGACACTGAATTTAGAAATGGGTGAAGCTATAGGTAGCCAAAATCTAGCTATCTTCAGAGCAGTATTGCTGTTGGAATGATGGAATTTTTGGAGTTTAAATCATGTTCCTTTACAGAGTGTGCTCTTGTAGTTTATGTCCACAGTGTTTATATTAAGATGTAAACAAAAGTAGAAAAATCTATTTATATCTGAAAGACAAGACAAGAAAATATACCTATTTGCAATATACCTATATGCAATAACTTGTCTGAAGAAACTGATTGACACTAACAGCATGAAGAGAATGGGTTTTTGAGCTTGTGAAAATTGTAGAAAAAGTTTGGTTATAAGAAAAACTTGGATGTCATTTTGCTAAACATCCTGCTCCAAACAGAAGGTTCAGAATTAGTGTCAGAACACACAAATAATATCCCCTATTTATCTGACAGCATTTCATTTCTTAGGAGTTAAGAATTTTACAAAGCATTCACATAAATGACTATATCCACTACAAAAAATTCCTGCAGAAGCTATCTGTAGTACAGTTGGGCTGAAATGCTATAACTTATCAGTTATACACACTTAGGATTATACAAACTTATCAATGTGTAGAGAAACTTCAAAAGGGCATTTAAAAAGTATATAATTTATCTCTTTCCTAAACCACTCATCTTCCACCAGTCCGTGCCATCTTACTGTTTATTGTACCTGAAGTGCATTACAAAGCTATCTTTTTCTCTCAAATAAGAGGAAGTTAGCATTCTGTAAAAGGGAAATTTTCTAACAAAATCTTTAGGAATAGCTGATGGTTTGCTCTAACTCCAGACCATGGGGTTTTTTTGATGGAACTGAGGAGAAATGGGAGTGAAAAAAAAATCTTACCAAAGCCTTCAAATATAAGTCATTACGCATGGTTTTAGTACATCTCAGCTATGAAAGAACATCAAAGGTCTCACTCTGCCCTTTAACAGGGCAATCAAAACCAGTTAAACAGTGATAATTGTCTCCACAGACTGCTTTTTTTTTCCTCCCCCACTGATTGTAATGCATTATCTAATTACAGGGCTCATTTGTGCATTCTTATTTGGCACACAGCCTGTCATTTCAGAGACAGCACTTGGTAGCTTTGGCTTGCAGCAGAAATAGAAAACGCCCTTCCCCAATGTGAAAAAAACCTCAGCTCATACTTGTCAATGGCAGAGTGGCCCAGGTGGCCCAAGCACCATCCCACTGCAAGTGGAAGGTACGTGGGCTTCGTGGATTTCACCAAGCTATAATTTGAGCAACATAAGGAGGGTGACTGTTAACAAAAAAAGCTCCAGAAGCATTTGAAAACCCTCAGGCTTCAATCAAAGCTATATTGAGACATGTGCTCAGTAGCCACAGAGTGGGAAGGCTTATCTGAGCACCTTCTGCTCAGAAAAGGAAATCTGCTTGGATAATTCCTTAGTAAATAAAAAAATCTGGCCAGTGATAAGAACGCTGCAAACGCCAAAGCTGAAATTGTGTGTTGTCACATTTTCCTTTCCTCCGAAGGGAAATACTGGACAGCTCTCTCTGAGTTACTGACCAACTAACCAAAATGGCCAAAGAAATGTTTTCTAGATATCATTATTGGTAACACACCACTGGCACTCACACGAGCCCACGCTCTCCCGGGCTGGGAGGAAATGTCCCCGGGGGGTGTGGACACCCCCAGCACTGCTGGCAGCTGAGTGCCAAGATTGTGAAAATGGGGAAGGCCTGTCCTGTCTTGCTATCTGGCACAGGGGCCACAGTGGAGATATGAGTAACTTTGCCTTCCAAGTACAAAATGATTGCTGGCAGTACACAGTGAACATGTCAAACTGGGAGGAATATATTAAAAAAAAAAAAAAAAAGGCTCATTGGTGGTTTTCTTTCTTTAAATGGTAGCCACTGAAAAGTTATACAAACACTTCAGCTATGGAATACATAATCTGATATCTGGCAGATGTGCTTTCTCCCCTGCCCCTGCTTCTGCTCTAAATGGGTCACTCCTACTAAATAAACACAGTTCTTTGGTTTTCTATCAATAAGACACTTCTGGCAGCCACAGACTAGGGCAAAGGGAGCTGCAAAGAGAAGCTGGTGAGAGAGCATTAAGTCTCATATGAAACGTGAAAACAAGCCCAAACCAGAGTCAACTATCTGAAACATGCACCCAGGCAAACGTGGTTGGTTTTAATAAAACAGCTCCCTGATCCAAGACATTGTAGTTGAGCAACTGGGCAAAGCAGTGTAGCTACATCAAAATTGATCCTGTTTCTACCCATTTCTCATAAAAATGGAGATAGTAAAAATCAGACTGTTCATGGAGCCTGTGTCAATTGCTGCAAACCAGGGGTCCTGGTTTAGGACCAGGTCCAGGACCTATTCTAGGGCTTGATATTGCAGCTTTCCTCCTCACCCTCTCCTCTTTTGCTGTCTTGCTCCTCACAGCTGCCAACACCTCTCTCTTCACCCAGCCTTAGGAAAAAAGTTGTGGGGAAAATTCATAGGTGACATCTCAAGAAGTTACTCAGTTTTCCCCCCCTGCCTGATGAGGTATAAAGGACAAACAAAGAGACCACATTTTCCACAGAAGCCCTTGTAACACCTGATACAATACTCTGTCTGTGTATCTCCTGAGGAAATGAAACTGTGCTGACTGCGTGCATTAGTTTTATTACCCTTTGAGGGAAAAATAAAAGGCCTGATTAAAATGAAATATTAGGTTAAGCTTTTCAACATGTTTTTTTCTTCCTGTATTTCTATTCTGTGTGAATACTTACCTTCTGGTTCAAGAGTTTAACCCTCTCTAAATTAAATTAATGGTAACTGTAGAAAACAGTCATGTGGCATCAAATGTCTTATAGATGGTCTCTAAAATAAAAAGGCAGAATACACTAAAAAATTGATGCAGAGGTATTCAGTAAACAAGATAAATATGGATTTTTCAGTCATGTATAATTTTTACAGGAATGACCTGCTGCAATAAGATAGATCTTTAAATTATTTGGGAAAAAAAAAAAAAAGAGGGAATTTGAACAAAACCTTGCTTAGCCTGAGAAGAAAGATCAGTGACTAAAGAAATATGCTAAGACAATGCTACAAAATGCTTTGAATACCACAGCTGAATACAGATACAAAAACGGGAAGCCATGGAATAATTTTCTGTCCAAATTGCAACTTACTACATTTTCTGCTAGTTGAATTTCTGCTTGCCCATACACCCACTATTGAGGGCAAATGAAACTATCTTGGTTTAATCAGGATGGGTGGGTGTCTCTTCGATCTTTGTATAGGCTTCACATTTTTCAAAGTTTATAATAATCATAATTTTTCCTGTTAATTTCACACTACTATCATTCTAGTTCCATGATCATGCTGAATTGTCTGCCAGATATAAGGAATTTGGATTAAAATCCTGATTAGCATTTTTCTATTGACATTGGATGATTTGGTCAAGAGAACAACACAGATCTCCTTTGAGCCTTCTCCTTGGCTTTGATCTGCCTAACAAGTCCATTGACCTTGTTCTTGGTCTAAAAAGCCCATGGCAGCTCCCTTTTGACCTGCCTGATGTCAGCACCCACATCTTTGTCCCTAAACCAGGACTATTTTTGTTCCACTGTTTTGTGAAAATAGAAGGATTTTTTGATTCTTCCACAAAGCCTTTTTAGGATAATAGATCTGATGTGTGAGAGGGGAACCTTAGGTCCCACGTAAACACACCAGTTTGTGCTGTATTCCCTCTTCTGATTTTCCTTTTTCATCCTAGAAATGTACTTACATACCTACAGAGGTTTCATATCTAGCCTTTTGGCTTTGATATACTGAGGAATATAAAATATGAGTATCCTTACAGTTGAATGAAGTTATGGAAATAAATCCAATCCAACCAGTGCATGGTGACTTCGAATGAAATATTCCCCAAAGCAGTCCTGATGCTACATAGCATCTGCTGAATCAAAGAGAAATGAGGGAAGGAAGACATAATTTAAAATACTTACAGGAATAAAATATGTTCAGGATCAAACTCTTTCTTTTCGGGATGAATTAGGCCTCACATTCCTTCCAGCATTCTTCACTTATTCAGCTATAACCAAGACATCTGGTCAAGGGCTGCAGCATTCGTGATATTCACCTCACAAAGGAAAAGCCATGCATAATTCCATTAGCTATGCTGGGGAAAAATTACTTTCTCAGTGTTCACTGACAATGAATGACTGGGTGATAAACTGCCATGATGAAATTTAACGGTAAAAAAGAGCCTTTCACATTATGCATGCAGGGAAAAACAGCCCTAGCCTTACATACATATGGATAGACTATAAATGAGCTGATGTCTCTCAAGAAGAAATCTAGGAGGATTGAAATCACAGAAGAAAATTCTTCACTAGCAAAAGCTCCATACTAAGAAAGTTTAATGTAAGGATCTGTTAAAATTTATAAAAAGCAAAAGAGAAAGCTTCACACCACACTATGGAAAAAAGAAACATACCTGTTCAAGGAGTACTGTATCTAGTACCCATTATCCCTGCTAAGAAAGGAAAATGTTTTTTAAAAAGTGTGTTGAGGAAGATACAGGAGTGCAAAGTATCTTTGTGTGTAAAGAGAGTGATCAATAACAGCACGCTGGCATAGAAAGCAGTCAATAGTAAAATGGTGTGCCAGGCTTTAAAATTCCCAACCAACTTGAACTGTGGTCTGGATCCAGCAGGTTGTCTGCCTGTGAGTGGTTTGCGTGCTCCACAGGGTGATGTGGAAATATGGGGGTGCTGCATGCATGCAGCTGTCATACCCAGCCAAAACAGCCAGATAGGGAAGAATGCAAACCCTATCTGGAAGGGTTCCATGTGAGGAGTGAAGCTTGGAGAGGAGGCAGAGTTTGGAAATGGTCTGGGCAGGGGCTGGTAGGGGGAGCATTCCTGCATCACACCAGCCACAGCACCTCCCTGGTGGTGAGAGCTGCTTCACTGGGTGGGAGACCTGAGCTGGCTTTTGGAAGAGAAGGACCAGCCCCACTTCCAGCTCACCTCCACAGAGGACTGAAAACCAACCCAGTGGAGATGGTCTGCCTTCCATGTGCTTTCACCTTTGCATCTCACTACTGGTGCCAAGCCCTCCTCTCCTTTCCCATGCCGTGCAGCAAGGGCAGTCAGCATTCTGTCAGGGTTTGGAGGCTTATCAGAAATGCATCAGAAGAAACACAGCCTCTGGAAAGTGGTCTGGAACTCCTACAAGAAAAGATTTATTGTGTTCCTTTCTTCCAACTGGGCTGGAGTAGCTGTACGAACATTTTTTTCTCTCTCTCTCCTTTTGACATCTGACAGTTTGACTTCTGGCTGGAGCCTGGGAGCCTAGAGGTTGGTAAAAAGTAATCAAGAAGTAATTACTCTTTCAGAAATAATTCAGTTCAGGTTTGGATACAATTTTAGATGGAGGCTTGAGGGCAGTGGAGAATTTTTATTGTGTTGGAGTATTCTGGCTCTGCCTTTGGCAGCATACACGAGGCTGTGTTTCAGCTTGCTCATTAGGGCAGAAATAAGCTGGCTCTCAGGAGCACATGGGAACTAGTGTTTGTAACAAAGTTACACTAAAATGCGGTGTTCATTAACCTTCCCCTGCTCTCTTTTTAAAAAGAGAGAAATTTTGAATCTCCAAGCCCTTGCTACTTGCCATGAACCCTTCATTTTTAGTGAAAGCATTTCCCTCTTTTATATTCATGTTCCATCAAAAAGTTTTTTTCTGTTGCAGAAATGGTGAACTGGGGTCAGTGTGATGCTCACACAGTGAAAACAGGGCATGGCTATTGCACCACACACTCTTAATACCAACCAGAATGCACAGCCTTCTTCTTTGGGCTCTGGTGAAGAAGGAGACCTCTAATGGCCCATCCACAGTTCCTTC
>VWZU01004885.1:263779-278701 GCA_013397095.1 Sterrhoptilus dennistouni | reverse complement strand
AGGAGGAGGAGGAGGAGGAAGAGGAGGAGGAGGAAGAAGAGGAGGAAGAAGAGGAGGAGGGAGGAAGAGAGAGGAGGAGGCAGCAGCACTTAGGTGCTCAGTCAGCCACTAGTGGTAGTGCTGCATGCTAGTTGGCACCATGTCTTTTCCCCCAGGCAGCAGCAGCTGGCTGGCCCCCAGCCCAGTGCCAGAAGCAGAGACAAATGCTTTGGAGGCTGAACCTATTCTCTTAACAACTCGTTCTCTAATAGTGGTAAAATATCTGCTTGGCCCCCACCGCATGGACCGACCACCCACTTCTCCCCATCCGTGGTGAAGGTCTCTGCAGCTCCAGGGGTGCTTCTGGTGGCCCACACTAGGCAGAAGCTGTGGGAATAGATGTCAGGCAAGGACTGCACCTTGGGGCTCCTGTGTGGTGTGGTGGCAGCTCCCAGAGCCAGTCTGTACCACCAGGAGGCTGGGCTGAGGAGAAACATGGAGCTGCAGAGAAAGACAGTTTGGAGAGCAGCTGAATTACAACTCAGATCCTAGTTTGTGCTGGTAAGTAAATTGACCTTCACCCCAGACTAGAGAACAAATCTACAGTCCAACCCTCAATGAGCCCAGAGAAGGGAGATAAAACAAACCAGATGTGTGATTTCCTGAGCCTTTGGCATAAACCTCACAAATGGAGGGGTTGCTCCTGGAGGTTGCTATTATAGTTATACCACTGTTGAGAACAATCATGTTTTCATCTTGATACAGCCTGAATTCTGTTGCAGCACACAAGGCACCATGTAACTCACTGTGTTGAAGCAGGAATCACGTGGCAGCTGCACTAGTGCAGTGAATGGGGGCAGAGCAGGGAGGAATAGTTTGGCTGTCAATCCCATCCGTGTGTAAACCATGCCATGAACGAGAGTATGCCTTTTCCAGCTGATCCACCAGCTTTCTTGTCAGGGCATTGTCATAATGCCAGGGCACACCATGCTGTAGCAGGACAGCTCTTGGTAGGAGAGTCTTCTTCACGGAGACTCTAAATGCCAAGCTGATGGCATCTTGCTCACCAAGTACTCCAAAGTGGATGCAAGTTTTTCAGCAACCTCTTTTTACTTCTTAATTAGGCTGTTAAGTTGGAAGCCAGACCTTCAGCCTGGCCTCTCACCAGTCCCAGCAGGACTCTGGCCTAGGACTTGTGCGTGTGCTTTGAGGGTGGTGTTTTCTCAGGCAGCCTCCCTCCAAGTCCTACAGCCATTCATTTGTGAAAACAGCTCAAGCACCACCCTTTCCCCCATTTTATGGGCCTGAAGGAGAGGAATCTGGCTGTAAACCAGCAGAGCAAGCTAGAATATGCTAGATTTTAAGCATGTGGCAAGCACCAGTGAAGCTGACTAGGGGACTCTCTCCCATTCTGCCTCTCAGAGATCTAGATGGGGCCTTGTATCCTTGCATCTACCAGAGTCCTTGCCCTGACGTTCCAGAGAGGCTCCAGATCCAGCCCATTCCACTGGGTACTTGCAGACAGCCTGCCCAAGCAGGAGCTGTGTGCCTAAGGCTCACCAAAGGGTACCAAAATCAGCATTGCTCCCTCACTCCCACCTCACTCTGAAGGAGCATCTAGGAGAATCACAGGCCCCAGAATGTACTTGATAATTATCTCCAAATGCCTCTGCCTTTCTCCTTCCCTTCCCTTTCCTTTACTCTCTGTTATTGTAGTGGGCTCTCATCCCTCAGCCAAATCTGAATGAATAGGACCAAAACTAGTGCCACAGCCTGGATTTACATCAGAGAAGAAGCAGAGGTCCCTTTTCCTGTAGCTTGCATGGATATACTTCCTCCTCCTGCCACTGCCAGCCTGAAGAGGAACAGCTGGCTGCATGTGTGCAATCTGCAGACACTCCCTGGGACCTCAGACTTCCCAGCTCTCAGGTGTAGCCAGTGCCTCACTTCTACTCCTCTTTCTGGCCTGTAGATTTCAGCTGGTAGATGCAATCCTACAAGTTTGGCTTTGGCACTGTTTACATGCAGCCAGCACATAGTGCTTTGCAATCCAGCATGCAACCATCCTATGGCTAAACCCAGGCTGCTCAGTGTGCCAAGCAGCTCCAAGGCAAAAGAGCTGGCATGTTCCTGTGTGTCTTGCTCCCATGTTTCACCAGGCTGCACTAGCATTTGCATTCTGCTGCTGTATATCTGTATCCAGTTATACAGCTTTAAGTCTTTCCTTAGGCTAAACCCACACTAAGATGAAGGGTTAAATCCTGAGGACTGTTCCTAGAGATTTGAATTTTGCTTCCTGCTTTCTTTTTTGGACAAAGATCCATTATATCAAAAGAAAGTTTTGCAAACTTCAGCTACAATCCACAGGAGTTCACCTAACTAAAGACCCTTGCTTTTAAAGAGAAGCCAAAGAAAATTAATATGCTTTGTATTAAGTATAAACTCTTCATCCTACTGCGAATTTTCCAATTCTGCTGGTAATGTGATCCATAAAAGAGCAAAGATAGGCAGATTGACAATTTTTTTTTTTTTTTAAAGTGTAGTTCACTAGAGTGCTCCCAGTTATTTGAAGATACCATCTCGGGTCTGGCTGAAGTTATCAGCTAAAACAAAAATACTCCATGGCTTACTTGTCTGATTTGACTATAACTCAGTGGTAGATTATTCACAACTCAGTTATCAAAATTTATGTGTTCATTTCATATGCTGGCAGTTATTGCAACATATATGCCACGATGGCATGGATCAGCTGCAAAATGACCCCACTTGTCAGCAAACATCCTCATGTATCTGCAGGGCCCCTTGTGCCATGGTTGTTGACAACACTTTTACTTCACAGGTTTAGAAGTGGAGGTCTGTAGGATTTGGGATTTTTTAGGAGCTGGAGCAAAATTCCAACTTTTGTCATGGAATGTTGCAGCCATAAGGAGTCTCTGCTTCCAGACTGTATTTGCAGGCTACCACAACTGTATTTACAGCGTGGATTTAAGTAAAGTAAATCATCATAATACTATACTCCCCATAATTCAGACCCTTATGCCTACTTCATTAACAGTTAATAGTTGGTCTGCATTAGCCACAACCCAGTAGTAAAGTGATCATAAATAATTTTTTGCGCATCTCAAAAGTTTCATGTATTTTAGCATGGTGGATTAGCTACCTGAGGCTTTTTATCAGAAGCATATGGTTTGGACAGACTATCCTTCATCTGTGCTTCTCATTTGAATATCTTCACTAGATAAGATGAATTAAAAACAAATCAACAGGAAAAAAATCATCTATAGGAGACGGAAAAGATGAAAAAATCTTGAAGAATATTAGCAAAATCATTGAATAAAGAATATTTCATAGTAGCAAATTTGAACAACCTGTGAAACACTGAGTTTTAGCCTAGAAAGTCTGTAGGAAATCAGGTCAAATTTGACACTGACAGGCTCTGAGTTTACACTCTGCTGATTTTTTACTGGTTTGGCAGCACATTGTTATACAGATATTTTACCAGGGATAATGTCTAGTCAGCCACCTGTGCTACCGAAGAGAAGGATTTTCAGTAGATATGCCTAAATAATGCTAGCATCTACCATAAAATGAGAAAGCCTGTAAAGATAGATTAGGAACACTGCAGAAACAGAACCATACTTTGTATGAAGTAAATTCTGCACTTGCTTAAATCCCTACCTCTTAAAGACTTCATATGCTTAAAGCTAAGGGCTTGTTTGAATTACTTGTGAATATGAGTGAAAGAGCGCAAAACAATTTATTTTGTACTTTAGTCCCCCCTTCTCATTACTTCATCTCCAGAGGCTAATGAAAAACTGTAAATGTTTTCTGGCTCAGTAATACACTGTTATGGATTAGAAATTTCCCAAGGGTATGGCCAGATGATTATAAGTGATCAAATTGCTGCTTGCATGGTTTTAGGCCACCCTAGTTGTGAAGCTAAACTTGTTATTTAACCCCTGAAAGTGGCTGAAACTTCAGGGTTTTATCCCCTGTGAGAAGTGGAAAGGCAGTGTTTGGGAAGGTCCCTGCTCCTCACAGCTGGCAGCCCTGTGGCCAGGCAGCCTGGGAGCAATGAATCAGGGCAAAATGAAAAGCTCTGACCACGGGAAGACATGTTCACTGGCTCTACCTGACAACACTGGGAGCAGCTGAAAAGGGGATGAGAAGGAAAATGTCATTAACCCATTGGAAGAGTGGTTGGGCTTTGCAGGAGATTTTGCAGTTAGATGTGAATTTGCTCTGGTTTAGAAATACCCCTTCAGCCTCTTGCTTGTATATCAAGAACAACTTGATAAGTGGAATATTTCAGATGGAGACCAAACAAACCATCCCCACATGGATTTTCCCAAGGGGTAAAACTCTGACATCTGTCATGCCTCATCACAGTGACTCATAGAAAACCAGGTACCCCACTGCATTCAGTGCTGTGAGGAACCCTCAGACAGACCTTCCCAAGTACTCCACATGGGGTTCAGACAAGGGAAAAGCACCAGAGAAGAACCAACGATCACAATTCATCTAACTTTTAATGGCCATCATATGGCTGAACTGTACCCATAGTAGATGGGGGGGGGGTGAAACTCAACTTGCTTGACTCTGATTCTTTGACTGTTTTGCCAAACTAGTTTAAATTACACCACTTGTTCTGTGCTCTAAAAGATGGATGTCTTGCTGATTTTAAAATTAACTTAGTCCTCAGACATATCTCTCTTTCTTTTATTTAACTCTCTCCACTTCAGAAAAAAAAAGGTGTATAGGCATCCCCTAATGCTTCTAGATAGCATCTGGTACTGATCATTGTTGGGTATGTAACAGAATCATTTAGACCACTGTTTGATAAAGGTTTGATAATTTTTCCTTTCATTGAGGCAAGAAAGCCCAGAGTAACCTTTTCGAAGCATTTCCATCTTATAGTAGTTGAACTGTTCATGGAAAATTTTTGGTTGGTGATTTTCCTCTGTAGCATTAAGACTGTTGTCAAGCAGTGAATGATGGCTGATTGCCACTTCCATGTTCCTTACAGCTGCGACTTATTACCACTCAGTGCTTCTGATTCATTGCCTAAGTTTGTGTGTCAAACCAGAGCAGAACCTATCAGTTCACACATGGCAAAAGCATCAGCTGACAGCAGCTGGAAGAAGGCATGTGAAAGCACGGCGTACTGAAGTGCCTTACAGCTTGCAAGTTTGTTAAATGCACATGCAAGCTTTTATTTTGCAATGAACTCTCTGTGGGTGTACCCATGTGTTGCCTTGCTTTAGCAGCAGTCTTTGCTTAGATCAGTTTTAGAGGATTTATTTTCTGAAATGTTGGGCTTATACTTTGCACACAGTTCAAAACTTCCTGCAAAGTTTCTACAGTTTCATTCTATATACAGTAGCTTTTTTCATTCTTACTAAAATATGCCAAACTCCTCATCATGATGAACTATGCAAGGGAGTAGGATTTTAAACTTATTTTTAATACAGCCAAGAAGATCTGTAAATTAAATATAAATTAATTTCTTCTCTGTTGACATCATATATAAACTGTTCTTCCAGATGTGCAATGAAAAACGAAGAAATTATGTGCCTGAAAAAGATTTGGTGTGATTTTGCAGATGCATTCAGTGACAGCATTTTTTCAACCTGCTTTAGCAGCAAATGAAAACAGAATAAAAGATGCTAAGTTTCAGCCAATACTGTCCTGTGGAATCTTCCTTAAGGCCATTAAATATTTCGTTACAACAGATATTACAACTTGGAAATATTCCTTATCTAAAAGCCATTCTGTGTTATCTTTCTGCATGTTGCTACTGCCTGCAAAGACTAAGGAGCCATAATTCAACTGCAACTGGGCATGTAACGTCTGGTATTTCCTTCCTTCCTTCCTTCCTTCCTTCCTCATTTTGGCTTCTTTGATGGTCTAACTTTAGTCAGAGTAGCAAAAAAGATAAAGCTGCATGTCTACTAATAAGCCTCTTGGAGTCGCAGCCAATCGGTTGAAGGGCTGAGGATGTTTAAAACACATATCCAATTATGATCTGGCTGTGGTCCCTGTTTGGCTAATGTATCAAATGTCATTTCCAACAGAAAAAAGCACACCCTGTCACTAATGTTGTTTTATACATAGCACAAAGTGTACTCTTGAGAAACAGCCTGATCTTCTGATAGGCTGCGAAGCTTTGTCAAAAATAGGATAATCTCTGCAAAGTACAAATCTAGACATACAGGAAAAGATTCATGAAAGGTTCTCCACCAAACTAGGTAAAGTACAGACAAGCATATTAAAAGCCATGATTAATTCCATGCCAGGGATTTTTCAAGGTATGGAGCAACATGTGCCCAAATATCAGGGATTGGCACAAAAATCAAGGTGGAGAACTGTTTTCTAATTGCAAATAGAAGCACTAACGTGTGTTATGCACCATGGAACAAGGCAAGAATTAAAAACTATAAAATCATGCACTGAGGGAACTGTGGTTAGGTAAGGAAGTTGTTCAGGGATTATGTATTACTTTATTCCTCTACTCCCGAGCCTTTCTGTTCCAAGCTGTGTGACTGCACTGAACACTGAAGAATCAAGACTTGTTCTCTCCCTTAGGATGCTGTGACTGTTTTCTGTTGCCTTTCTCCCTTTCTACTAAAAGATTTCTGTAGTGCACTGGAGTTTTGTGTAAGAGTCAATATTATTGTTTAGTTTTCCAAGATGAAAGGCTGCTGGACAGAAAAGATCCTCCCCTCAATATGTGCATTGTGCTTAGTAAAAGTTTATTTACTTTTTTATGACTTGGAAAGGAGACAAGTGCTGTGGTTAAAAAAGGTTCTCTTTCCTTTGGTTGCTGGGAAAAAAAAAAAAAAAAGATAAGAAAACTACGAGCTGTGGCAGGAGAAACAAGAATATGTGAACTTGTTCCAAAAGTTTAGTCCCGAATCAGTCAGCTATAAATAAATGCATTAAGTCTTCAGAGACCTGGACTCTGTAGTCATTTGTATATCTCATAAGCATGGTTTGCTTTTGCAAACATCAGACTTTATGTACTTTTCTTTTTGATATCCACTAATACTTGAGCACACAATGTACTTGTGCTTGTCCTTTATTCTACAATACCTCTATGAGAAATAAAGCACACTAGCTGTACAAGACTGCCTCCACCTAAAAAAGCCTGCACTTTCTTGCCCTATAATTCCTGTGCATACATTGATTCAAAAGAAAACAAAAAAGAAACTCTATTAAACATCAAGCAATGGCAATGTCTTCCTTACTCTTGAAAGGACATGTTATTCACTTAAGTCCAAATATTTTGTCACCTTCTAGTAGTATTTAAGATATATGCCTAAAAATTGATGTAGGTTTGTGTCCTACATGAATTTATATGCATAAAAAAGCAGCTTTTGGTAATAACCTGTCCTTTAATCCTGGCTTTTTTGAATCAGTCCCTGGGCAAGCTGGAGCCCCAGATAACCCATGAGAGTGGAGCACTGGTGGGTGCTGCTAAGAGGATGGTGTCCTGAGGGAAAGGAGTGGGCTGCTGGATCACATTCGGGGGTGGGGGGCGAGTTCTGGGTTAGCTTTTCTCTCATACATTCTCCCAGATATGAACCTGCACTGCTGCTCAGTCCTGGAGGCTTGTTTTCCTCCTTTCCAGTGCCCAGCAGAAAACCTGCAGGGCACACAAAGGGAAATTCCAGAACCTGTAACTGCCCCATTTCTCTGGGCTGCCTCACACAGGAGAAGAGGCTGGAGTGTGTCTCAGATTTCCTTCTATCGACATTTTTCTGACTTCTGCTCTGACTTTTTAGAGCCATTGGCAATGTACCAGTACCAGGGGCTAGGCCTGGCAAGCACAGGATTTTGTCACTGTAAAAGGGTTTGAGAAGAGTTTAGCTAGCCAGTTATGGTTTCAATTTTTCTTTCTAGAACCAGGCCTCTAGGGTCTGGCAAAAGGCCTGGAAAAGTCTGTATAGACCTCGTGCTGTCAGCTTGGTTTTACAGATCTCATTTCTGTCTGGCAGTTTTCAGGCTGCCCAGGGAGAAATTTGGCCAGTGGCTTGCTAGTGCAGAGGAGACTTTCCAACTGGGAATGAAGCCAAGTTATCATGAACTTTACTAATGGAGGATGGAGTACACTGGCTCTAGGTTGGAGATGTTTTTCCAAAGATGAAATCAAAATCCTGAGCACACGAAAGGAAAAATGTTGCAACAGACAGGATGAGACTATGAAGACTTAGTCAGGCCATCAGCCTGTTAATGGCACTTCATGCACATTCATGAGCAAGACTCACACATATTTTGTTTGTTTGTTTGCTGTTTCTCATGAGCTGGTTTTAAGGTCTCCCTAAGTCCCAGGTGGTGGGAGTGGACTCATAGCAGTTCTTCATTTTGGAAGCTGGTGGCTGGCCCTGCTGAGATGGGATGGGAACTAGCAGGGCTGGCACCAGCTGGGTAGGGGTCTGACTTAGAAAGCAAAAAGCCAAGTCCCCTGTAAGCAACACCCTGCTCTGTGCACAAGGAGTAACTCCAAAGGGAGCTCTGTGCCAGAAAGAGTGGGCAGCTTGGCCTCCTGTCTGTATTTTTTAGGCAGGTAATTTCACTTCCTTTCAGTGATAACACAGTGTACTTCCTTATTTTTCATTGCACCAATATAAATTTTCAATGATTATATTTGTGTTGTGTTGACCCTGTCTGGAAGCCAGGTGCCCACCAAAGCTGCTCTGTCACTCCCTTCCTCAGCTGGACATAGGAGAGAAAATATAATAAAAGGCTTATGGGTTGAGAAGAGGACATGGAGAGATCACTCAGCAATTGCTGTCAAGGGCAAAACAAACCCAACTTGAGGAAATTAGTTTAATTATTACTGATCAAAATCAGAGTAAGCTAATGAGAAATAAATCCAAATCTTAAAGTGCTTTCACTCCATCCTTCCCTCCTTCCTGGACTCAATTTCATTCCCAATTCCCTACCTCCTCCCTCTGAGAGGTGAATGGGGAGTGTAATGGTGGCTGTGGTCAGTCCATGACACATTGTCTTTGCTGCTCCTTCCTCCTCCAGTTCTTTCTGTGCTCCAGTGTGGGATCCTTCCCATAGAAGACAGTATTTCACAAACTTCTCCATTGTGAGTCCTTCCCACATGCTGTTGTTCTTCATGAACTGCTCCAGAATGGGTCCCCAAGAGGTCAGAAATCCTGCCAGCAAACCTGCTCCACCATGGTTTTCCCATGGGATGACAGCTTCCTCCAGGTGTCCACCTGTTCCATTGTGGAATCCTCCACAGACTGCAGGTAGATCTCTGCATCCCCAGGGACCTCCATGGGCTGCAGGAGTACAGCTGCCTCACCATGGTCTGCACCAGGGGCTGCAGGGGAACCTCAGCTCTGGCCCCTGGAGAAGCTCACACCCCTCCTTCACCAACCTGGATGAATGAAGAGTCTTTCCTCTCACTTGTTCTCACTCCTCCCTTCATCTACAGTTGCACAATTTTTTACTTCTTCTCAAATACATTATCCCAGAGATGCTGCCACTGTCGCTGATGGGCTTGGCCTTGGACAATGGCAAATCCACCTCAGAGCTCCATGGGATTGGCTCTGCTGCACGTGGGGGAAGTTTCTGGCACATTCTCACAGATACAACTCCTCTAGCCCCCCCATACTACCAAAATTTTGAAATTCAAACCCAATCTAGTATTATACTTCTAATTGACAATTAGGTAAAAAATGCATTGTGCACATAAGTCCCTAAAGGGAAAAATTCCTCTGTCCTCCTCTGACCACCAACACATGTTATAATCTGTGGGACCAGAGCTGCACATATCTGTGCATGGGTTGTGAGAGGAATTCTGAAGTCTGAGCACCAATGGGCAAGCTGTCACTGGAGATGGTGTGTGTTAAACACAAACCTGCACAGAAAATAATTGGAAGTCTCTAATACAAAAAAGAACTCAACAGCCACTCAGAAGCAGAACAAAACCCTCAAATATTCTTAGTCTTGGATGACACAGATTTGGAGTTCGAATTAACTCACAATCCATCATTAAAATTTTGCTCTAGGGTAACCCAGAACAAGAATTTGAACTCCTTTTACTAAAAAGCCCTCCAAAGCCTAAAAGAAGAAACAATTGTACATTTTTCATTTTTCTGGCTGCAAGTTAAATTCTGAGTGTATCTCAGAGTGTTCCAGTCTGTGGGTTGTTTAACAAGCAAGCAAACAAACTTTGGAAAGATGTGAACTTTCCCTTTAGCTCCATCACTGCCATGCTGCTGTGAGAGCTATCATAATGACATATTGAATTAAGTTACCTAGTGCTTAAAAAATTATATATATGATGACTTTTTGAAGAGGTTCTCACATCATTGCTACTCTTAAAAATCCTTGAAATCCAGTGGGTGAAACATCTACCTTTCATTTGTTGCATGAAATTAGTTTCAGGGTTTGTAAAGAACAAACCTATTGCGATTCATTACAACCCCTACTCTTGTTGGTGTTCTCTGAAAAATAATAAGATAGGCTTCTGTGAAAGCACAGAACAAAGGAGGAGAAACAGCCACTGTATTTGGATCATGTCCTGGACCCTCACTCCTATGAGTAAGATCCTTGAGAATGTAATGGGGATATGAGCCAAAAGGCTTCAATAGAACCAAAAGGGGATGTTATAAAAAGTCCTCTGAGACATGTGCACTCTATTTTAATGCAGAGATTCAGAAAGTTTTGAAAATTCCAATACTACTTACTGGGAAATTATATATGTGATATAAGAACAATTATGGTTAGTTAAACACTACTTCTGGAAAATTATTGGTTCCAGTTACATTCTTCAGGACATTTTAAAACTCAGAAAGACTCCTAGCATTCCCTCTGAAGGTCAAATCTGCATGCTAGATCCCAGATAAAGACATATTTGTATACATTTTTAAGGTATGTAAAAGATGTCTCTCTATCAGTTTAGTCTGGCTGAGGACACAAAGGAAAGTATGGTGTTCTGTTGATCAAGAGAACAGCATCCCTGCAAATTAGCAGTGCTTGTGGTGTGCTATGGTATATTTAAGATCTGTTTACTATTTTCACATGCAATTTTATACACTTGAAGGCTATAATTAAATTTAGAAATAATGAAAAACTTATTTGAATTCAAATTAGATAGAAACCATGCTGTAGCCTTGAGCATTTTCTTCCTGAATTTTTCCAGTTGTGGTTTTTTGTTGTGTTTGTTGCTCTTTTAAAGAAAGAAAGAAAGAAAAAGACAGAGGACAAATTACATCTGTGTCTTCATAGGAGCTTTTGGATTTCAAAAGGATTTGAATGGAACTAAGGTGGTGTCAGAAGTGTGATATCAGAGGCACAGGGAGAACCATTTAAACATTTTCCTGCTTTAAAGAATGTCTCCACTGAGAAGAAGGACTCTTTAATTGGGTAGATGCGTTGGAGACGGGAGAAAGAGTCTGACTCCTGACTCTGCCTCAGACTCCCCTCTTGAGCCTGGGTACATCACTTGGACCAGGAGCCCAACACTTAGCTGAAGTCATCCTGCAGATAGGTATCTCAGGTAAACTAGTTATTTAGATCTCCTCTATCATTCAGGCAGATAGACAGGCGTCTCTGGAGTACAATTCAACCTCTTT
This sequence comes from Sterrhoptilus dennistouni, assembly GCA_013397095.1. Taxonomy (NCBI): domain Eukaryota; kingdom Metazoa; phylum Chordata; class Aves; order Passeriformes; family Zosteropidae; genus Sterrhoptilus; species Sterrhoptilus dennistouni. Next base: position 267,125 of record VWZU01004885.1, on the reverse strand, counting down.
TGGGATAGTTGTCCAAGAAAAGAGGAGTGAATCATGCTGTGGAGGTACCTGTCTTTCACCATTGACTGTAGAGAGAGCCTAGATGACTAGTTCTGATTAGATTCCTGATTTTAGGATTAGGTGAATGAAGGTAAACTCAATCCCACCATTAGCTTTTCTGCACCTCCATTAGTATATCTGTGAAACAGGCCTGGATTCCTTCCACAGGGAAATGCTCAGTAGAAGTGATGGAAAACATCAGATGAGGCAATCCTGAGATGAGGGCCACCTGACCCTCTGAGGGAACTCTTGTAGGAGACATCTCTGGTTCAAAGGGAGAGCAACTTTCTAAGGAGTGAAAATGTCCCAGGTGGCAGGAGCTTCTGAAGTGCAGCAACTGTCCCTGCAGGAGGTGTCTGTAGGTAATGCATCTCATGCAAATGGAGAGGAACGTCTCATCTTTTGCACACACCATCCATGTTGATGTCTGGCAGGACAGCTGCATCAGAAATAGAAAATATATGAACTATCTTGACAAATGGCCTTTAAGGAGGGTAGAGGCCATATTCTGGGAATGGGAGAGGAGAGCAATAACCAATGGCTCAAAAATGTTCAGTCTTTAGGAAAAAATTTAGCAAGGAGTCCCACATTCTGGGGGAGAGGCAAAAGAAATTCCAGTGAAAATATGCATCACTAGTAAATAAGGAGGAAGTGAGGTGCTGCTCTGTGTTTGCAATTAAGCATTGCAATCAATTGCTGTCCTTTGAAGAGCCATCAAGCCTTCTGCACAGAGTGCCAGGCTTCCAGCTTCCCATGAGAGTGCTCAGGACTTACACACTTTGAGGGCTGTCTTCATAGCAGGATGTCCTATGATGGAGGAGACACATTTCTGTCTTAAAAGGGGCTGTGTCTCAAGGTATGTCACCCATGGCAGGTTATACTTGTAAAGTGACCCACTTCTGCACACTGCCACCATACTGGAGAGCTGGTCACGTGGAATTTCACTCTTCCTGCACGGATCATAGAAGATCTGATCCCACAGGACATCCCTGGTACTCTGTGAACCTTGTCACAGGACATCTGTGGACCTTTTAATGTGCTCATTTAAGTGTGGTAGGAGTCAGCTCTCCTTTCTTGCAATTGGGGGATGGAAATTGCCCATCTAGAAGAGCAGGCAGGAGCATAATCTGGGAACAGGTTTCCAACTCTTTTGGTTCTCAGGCTATACACTTGTAATGGAGAGCAGATTATTGCCTCTCCCTGATGTGAATGCATGTTTTCACTCTGAACTACAGATCTCAGTTCTGGTATGAAGTGTTCTGAAATTAAACAAAAAATTTATATCAGAGTATCATTATGAATTAGTGCTTCTGCTAAGACACGAATATACAGGCATGGTTTGATGACTCATCAGTTCTGGTTAGCAGGAATCAGGTTTAAACCCTACAGTGGCAGAGCACAACTCACATCAGGCCCCAGCTCATGGTGCAAGACAAAGCCCAGGCTGGCTGCATTAGTTGTGTAGTCAAAACTGATAAATTTTGTCTGTATTGCCTCTGATCTATACAGTTTGGCTCTATTTGTAATGTTTTACAAGGCACTGGGCACTTTTGCTGCAACAGGATCCATGCCAGCATGCAACTTGTTCACTTTCTGTTCTGAACATAACATTGTCCACATGATCTTCACAGTCGGCTGCCACCAACAGCTGTTTTTCTTTATTCACCAGCTGACATACTGAATGCACTCAGCTGTAATTCACTTTTTCATTCCCAGTTGTGAATACTGATACTGCTTTAGAAAATGAGTTTACATTTAGAGTGATAATTTTTACTAGAACTTGCCAGAGGATGAGAGAGAAATTCCATTTATTGCAGGACCTATCCTATATGAAACTGCCTTTTGCAAGAGAATAACAGAAATAGTATATATTACTTTCTGTAAGGGCTTTGAAATCATCTCCAAACCTGTTACTCCTGGATGCAATTTGATCAAAATCCTATAATATGTTTTAAGTCAGAAAAGTTCTGCCACTATAATTCTTATTGTAGCTGACAAATTATGTTGACAGACATCACCTTTTCACACGCTCTTTCCTTTCTAATGCATCTTCTTCTTTTGCCTCCTTCTCTTGTGGCGTTGCCCCTCCTTCTTTTCCTTAACACTTTTATCTGATCTGGCTGACACATGATGCTCCTCAGTGCCATTATTGCTCATACGTTTGCTGTTCTGCTACAGTGATTTTATGTGCTCCCAACATATGTTAAACTCATGCTCTCAGCATATCAGTGCCAGCAGCAGTCTGAGAGAGCAGCGCTTTTAAAATGACATTTCAAACCACCAGGTGACCTAAATACTTGGAGTTTAAGGCAAAGCCTTTAGGTTAAAGATTAATGTTGCATGTTATAAAAATGAGTATTTCATTTAGTGTCTCTACAATGCAAAAGATTTCTATTTGCCTGACTGTGGGTTTCTGGCTTTGCTTTACCAGCATGTAGAGCTGACATATGTCCACATTTTGTTTAGAGTTGCCCTGTATTTATGTCACAGATGGAGCTCAGATCTTGTGGCTTGGCAGACAGTAGTGCCATGTGGTTTTCCAAAGAAAGGGAAGAAGATCTTACTCCCATCCAAACCCAGGCTCTAGGCAAAGAGTAGTCCAAACTTTATATAGCAATAGGAAGCGGAACAACCAAGGTGGCAAGGTCAAAAACATGTTAATGCTTGATATATTCATCTCATGCTAAACTTCATGTTATCTCTTTTTAAGGTGTTACTTAACTACATCCGTATTTGTTTGTTTGGGGGTTTTGTAATTTTTTCCAGAATATTCATTAAACACAGTTCTCACAACACAGTTTTTAGTTCTATGATGGATAAATAAGCTCCAGAAAAAAAGAAAAGTCAAATTAAAATACTTCAAATAAATTCCATGCAGACTTCTGTACTTCATATATGAAATGGCCAAATAAGAGACCTGTGTAGTCATTGCTACAGGACTGCAATACTATTTTTTTAGGAAAGCACTAGGATTCCATTAAAAATACTGATTTGTCCTTGTGACTCTGAAAAGACTGCAAGAGACAAACTGTAATACTAACTTCATGCCAACAGAGATTTCTGAAAAAGTTTCTCTTGTGTATATGCCCCTGCCCAAAGATAACTTGGGCCTGTCTGATAACATGAGAGACGTTAGATACCAGGAAATAAATTCATTTCCTCTTGTAATACCAGGAGGAATTGCAAGAATTACAACAGGCACTATATGTTTTGGGATATTGTCTGTCTGTGTTAAAAAGATGCTGACTTAAAGAAGGATAACATTGTTTTCCTTCCTGGTGTGTTTTTTTTTTTTTTTTTTTTTTTT
>VWZU01004885.1:240921-263764 GCA_013397095.1 Sterrhoptilus dennistouni | reverse complement strand
TTTTTTTTTTTTTTTTTTTTTTTTTTTTTTTTTTCCTGTGACTGTCTCCAGATGGGTCAGGTTATTTCACATACAGCTTCTTTCTCAGAGGAACTGGTTTCAAACAAACTGAGGTGAACTGATCCTAGTAAGACTAGCCAATTCAGAACACAGGAAAGTAGCATAGCATTTTCATTACGTGCCTTGTCTCATACTTGCCATCTTGGTGAACTAAGCTCAAACATGGAAGATGAAGTGAATTGTAGCCTGCAGCTGCTAATTGAGTAGCCAGAGCAAGCAAAGTACACCAGTAAGATTTCCAGCCAAAACTTAGCAGGAAAAAATGGAAGCTCCTTTTCACTGGTGTGTGGTCCTGGAGAGGATTCAGACTCATGCCAGGGAGCAGGTGGAATTTTGCTGCAGTGCAGATTGTGGAACAGGTAGCAATGAATTTCTCAAGTCTAATAAGTAAGCAGCAGATAGACAGACAAGCTACAGCTGCAATCTTCAAAGAAATTGGTGTGTTCTAATGTTTCACTTCACCTGACTTTGCTTCCCTATTATCATCCACTGCTCCTCCAAGATCTCTTTTAAAGGTCTCAGATACTGTAACTGAGAGTAAAAAGAACATATATTGTCTAACTAGCTCTAGCTGTTACCATGCTAACTAGCAGACTATGCTTAACAGCAGTCAATATATAGATTTGATTGTAACTGAATCCTCATGTACTGAATCCTCATCTCCTTAAACCAACCTAGTGGTCTTCTATGATGGAATGATTACATCACTGGACAAGGGAAGGGTTACAGATGTAATTTATTTGGAATTGCATAAATCTTTTAACATAGTCCTGCCCAACATCCTTCTTTCCAGACTGGAGAGAGATAGATTACATGGAAAAAATTGGTTGCATCATTGCATCCAGAGGATAATGGTCTATGTCTCAGAGACCTGAGGCTATCAGTGACTGTATGGCCCCTCTGGGGTCCATATCAAGATGATTTTTTAAAAGATATTTTTATTGATGACATAGACAAAGGGATTGAGTGTCAACCACGTCAGCAAATTTTCTGGTGACACCAAGCTGTGTGGTCTAATTGACACCCTTGAACAATGGGATGCCATCCAGGGGGATCTGGGTGACCTCAAGACTTGGGTCCATGGCAGTCTCATGAGGTTTAACAAGGCCAAGTGCAAGGTGCAGCACCTGTGTCAGAGCAATCCCACCATCAGCTCAGGCTGGAACATGGACAGATCACAGCAGCCCTGCCCAGAAGGACCTGGGGCTGCTGCTGGGGGAGAGGCTGGACATGACCCAGCCATGGGCACTGACAGCCCAGAGAGCCAAACGTGTCCTGGGCTGCATCCAGAGCAGTGTGGGCAGCAGGGCCAGGGAGGGGATCCTGCCCCTCTGCTCTGCTCTGCTCAGACCCCACCTGCAGGGCTGCACCAGCTCTGGGGGCCCAGCACAGGAAGGACATGGAATTGTTGCAGTGAGTCCAGAGGAGACTGCCAAGATGACCAGAGGGTTGAAGCACTTAACTCATGAGGAAAGGCTGAGAGAACTGGGATTGTACAGCCTGGAAAAGAGAAAGCTTAGGGGTGTTGTAATTGTGGCCTTCCAGTACCTGAAGGGACCCTACAAGAAAGATGGAGAAGAATTTTTACAAGAGCATGTAGTGACAGGACAAGGGGGAATGGGTTAAAACATAATTAGATTTGACATTAGAAAGAAATTATTTTCTGTGAGGTTGGTGAGGCACTGAACAGGCTGCCCAGAGAAAAGTCATGGATGCCCCATCCCTAGGAGTGTTCCAAGCCAGGCTGGATGGCTCCCTGAGCAGCCTGTTCTAGTGGAAGGTGTCCTTCCCTATGTGAGATGCCTTGGAACAGGGTAATCTTTATGGTCCTTTCCAACCCAAGCCATTCTGTGATTCTATGTTTAAGCTAACCAGGACCCACCCCATTACATAGACCCACAGCTGCTGTCTCACCAAGCTAGCCAAAAGAAGTAAAGCAGAGCAGCCAGAGAGAGCCTGACAAGAGCAGGAAGAGCTTTCCCTGGGGTGATCTCTCCTCCCATTCCTGCAAACCAGCACAAACTGGTAGAGTCCAGGAGGTGAGTGTAAGGAAGGCCAATGGAGCAGTAACATGGTTTCACAGAAATACTGAGAATACTGTTTACTTGGGCATTCTTACAAATTGCCAACGTTCCTTTTTCCCTTTAAACATGCATGGAGGAAGGTGAATAGATAAGTAAACACATGAGCTGACTAAATACAGAATAATTATTCTTACAGTTTCCTGTTTCTTCTTATGAGTAAGATTTCTTCTGATTTTGTGGCACTTGAAATTATCTAATAAGATCAGAACAGATTTCTGTGCCAAAATGGGTGCAATTTCATCACATATTGAGATACTTTTAATAGAATCATAGAATATGCTGAGTATCACACCATGGGCCTGAGAGCATTGTTCAATGAATGCCTCTTGAGCTCTGTCAGGCTGGTGCTGTGACCACTTCCCTGGGGAGCCTCTTCCAAGTGCCCAACCACCCTCTGGGTGAAGAACCTTTTGCTGATATGCAACCTAAACTTCCCCTGACTCAGCTCTATGTCTTTTTCTCAAGTTCTGGTCATGAGAATGAAGAGATCAGGACCTCCCCCTCAGTTTCCCCTTGTGAGGATGTTGAAGACCACAGTGAGGACTCTCTCTCTCCTTTTTTCCAGCTTGAAAAGACCAAGCAACCTCAGTCTCATATCATTCAGCTTCCCCTCCAGACCCTTCAACATTTTCATTGCTCTGCTTTGGACACTCTCCAATAGCTTTACACCTTATATTGGCCAAAACTGCCCCCTGGACCAAGGTGAGGCCACCCCAGTGCAGGACAGAGCAGGACAATCCCCTCCCTTGCCTGGCTGGAGATGCTGTCCCTGATGTCCCCAAGGACACAGGTGGCCCTCCTGACTGCCAGGGCACTGCTGACATGTATTCAACTCTCTAGTGACTGGGATATCCAGCTCCTTTTCCAATGTGCTGCTCTCCAGCCTCTCATTCCCCAGGCTGTCTGTACATCCAGGGTTGCCCCATCCCAGGTGTAGAATCCAGCACTTGTCCTTGTAAAACTTCTTGTGATTGCTGTTTCCCTCCAGGGTGAGGCAGTTCTTTAAATGGCACAACTGTACAAACAGAGACATTGAGGGACTGGAATGGTCTTAGGAGGTAATTTAGTCTTTTATCGTAGCCTAATAGGTAGAAGCAATTACGTATGCATTATTTGACAGATGATTGTCTAACCTGTTTTTGGAAAGTTCTTGAAGATGGGACCCTCTGACCTCCCAGTCAATGCAGTTCCCTGCCTCTCTCTCTTTACAGAGAAAAAGAAAGCACCACTCTCAACCTAAATCTCCTTTCCTGCAGTTTAAGTACTTCACTTGCTGAGAGCTTTCTGATGGATCTGGAGAATGGTGTATTAGGACCACTGTGCAGTAATCTTTTATAGAGCAGTTGGAGGCAGAAATCCTGTGTTATCTGCAGCCTAAAGACCTGAGTCTTTAACACAATACTTATTCTCAGTGACGATCTCCTTTCTTAATTTCATATGTCTCATCATGGGCAATTTGCAGAATGCTGCTCACAAAAGGTATAGAATGTGTGCAGTGGGAAGTCTATACAGCTCCTCTACCAGCAGAAATTCCTGGCATAGGTCTGCCCCTGCTACCGACCCGTGTCAAGACTGACCTGGAATTTCCCTAAGAGCTACTTGGCTGTGGGAAGAGTAGGCTTGGCAGTGGCAGTAGAGGATTCCTGAAAGACCAGTTCTTTGACTCAACAAGTCAGATGATAATTATACTGCTGCTCAAGCTAATGCTGTGTGCACATGGGAAGAATTCTGTTTGTTATCAAAAGACACAATCATGACACTGATTACTACCTAGTTATTGTGAAATATACACGTATTTCACATATATAAATATAATTTATGGGAACTCTGGGGTGAATGGAGTGCACATGGCCTTTGGAAAAAAACAGTAGAAATATGCAGCACAGAAAGACTTTTTGTAGCTGCTGGTAGAGATGTCTGCTCCTTAAGTTCAGCCAGAAGAGTGGGGACAAGCTCTCTTCCCACCCTAAAACGAAAGGCTGAGGAGCCCTATACGCCTTGTCTTGGAATCTGAGCTGGATTCCACAAAATAAAAAGACACTGTTAAATAAGTAACCCGTTTATTAAATGCAGGTGGGAAATAGGGATGACATAAACAGCAATAAAGCAGAGCTGGGAAGTGAGTTAAAAACATCCATTCTAACTGGAACAATAAATCAAATTCAATATAACGAAAGTTCTCTGCAAGCATTTGTTTATGGCTGAAGGCTCCAGAGAGCCAAAGCCAGTGTGTGGTTGACTGGGAGATACTCCACAGAAGTTTGTCATCCTGTTTCAGTGCCTTGCTGGGAAACTGGCTCTGAGACCAATGTACTTGAATATTTCTGTTTGAGTGGAAGGATAACAACAGAAAAGTAGTTTAGCATTTATGAAGAAGGAATAGAGCACAAAAAAACCCCACCCCCCAAAACTTGATTTCTTCTAGTTTAAGAAAAAATAAAATGCTGACACCAATATCCACAAAACAGCTAAAATGTAGCAGAGCTGTAGAGCTGTTCACCCACCAGAAAAAAAAATAGTCTCAGCACTTAAGTCATCTTCCTTCCCCAGTCTTTCACCACCAATCTCTGTTCCTGCTTTTCTGGTGTCCTTAAGACATTGGTCATTTCAGTGGTCTGAAGTTCTGACTATGGATTATTTATATTTTTTTTCTGATTTTGAGCTAGGCTGAATGAAACTTAACCATAACAGTAGAGAAAAGACCTGAAAACCCATTTCACTCAGCCCAAGGCCTTCAGCTGATCTCAGCTGCAGCAGTGCTGCTATTCAGCTATCCCCTTTTAGCTGAGGTGGTTCTCTGTAGATGTTGTGGTACTTGCCAAGAGTGCTCAAACCTTTTGGAGAAAGAGTAAAAAGTCTATTTCTTTACTGACCCCTCCAAATAACTAGGGACTCTAAGTCAGCAGCTGCTGAGAAGAATGAGATTCCTAGGTTTACACCAAGAACACAGAGTTTGGTTCCTGCATCAGCATTTTCCCCCTGGAAATAATTACATTATCATTGCTGTTTATTTTTGCCACCTTAATGTAAGAATGGATGTTATCAGTGCAGGGGGCTGTGGGAAAGTACCCCACGAGGGCATGGAAATCTCAAATAAAGAAGCAGTGCAGGTGAGACCTCTAAAGAATCACCATTGGTGGAGGAGAAAAAGCTCACAGAAAAAGAACATTGAATACATTTCCAAAAGTGAAAATATCTCACTTCGCTTCCATGGCAACCATGCCTATGTAAACTCAGACGAATAATAGGTAAAGAAAAGCAAGTGACAAGTTGCCTTATTGGTGGGTTCTAATTGTTATCATGGTATAAGAGGCATAGATTTCTGAGAAAAAGTGAAAGAAACCCAACAGAATAACTAATGGGTTTTTCTGGGTTGATCTAGAGCATCTGGTCATGAATCCATGCCTGCATGGAGAGGCAGGCTCAAGTTTACCCACAGCAATGATTTGCCAATCTGAATAAGTTTATCCAGTTGCAGTTGCTGCTGTTTTTTCCCCTTGAGTACTTTGTTGCAATCAAAGCTGAGACTGGGAATAGGAGGCAAAGTTTTATGTCTCTGGATTGACTTGTATTTCTCTGTAGAAAACAATGCTCACAGTAATAGTGGACAAACCCCAGCCCTCTGAAGGAGAGGCTAAACCAACCATTATCTATTTCATTGACACCCCCTGAAAAAGACTATGTGTCTGTGACAGTGTCTTGTGAAGTTCACAATTTTCTTTAAATTCACTGGCTGATTTTAAATGAATTAATCTTGTATTTGCAGAGAAGGGAATTGGATCAGACTCACTTCCCAGGGAAATCTGCTGCTTCCCTACACTTGGATCAAAGATGTGAAGAGAAAGCTTCCTTATCCTGTTATGGACCTTGGATTATTATCCATTATTGACTTTTCTCATTTAGGCAGTAATGAAGTTGCAATAAATAGCCCAAGAACAATTGAGAGAGATTTCAGGGCCTTGGAAGGATTTATTAGGGAATCATGAACACATTAAATTCCACTGCAGGGGAAGATGGAGGTAGAAACATGAAGACCCAGCAGGACTAATACTGGACTACAAGGCTGGTGTCACTGGCAGAAGTTGTTCTTTTTTATCATGAGTTAGTCTACATGACATCAAGTCTGCTGGCAATATATGGGGTATGCCTTTCCTAAAAGGAGAAAAGGATCTTTGTGAAGGAGTTGGCAAGGTGAGCACCAACCATATGAAATTTAACCAAGGCAGCACTGGATTCTCCACCTAGGGTAGAGTACCTGATAAAGCTTGAGGGAGGAGACAAGGCCCTGCAGAAAGAAATCTGGTGGTTTGAGCAGATGGCAAGTTGAATATGGGTCAGCAGTGTGCCCTGGAAGCAAAGAGGGTTGGCTGTGTGCTGGGGAGCATCAGGCACAGCACTGCTGTGGGAGGTGATTGTCCCACTCTGAAATGCAGTAATGCCTCAGGTCCTGTGTGCAGTTTTGGGTGCCTCCATATCAGGAGGACATCAGACTGTCAGGCTGTGTCTGGGGGAGGCTGTGTGGTGTAAGGTCTCCAGTGCAAGGCTTGGGATGGGTGGCCGAGGTCACTGGGTTTGCTCAGCCTGGAGGAGGCTGAGGGGTGACCTCAGGGGAGCAGCTTCCTCAAGGAGGAAAGCTGAGGGGCTGGTGCTGATCCCCCCTCTCTGGGACTGCTGACAGGGCATGGGAGATGGCATGAAACTGCACCAGGAGAAGTTCACACTGGGCATTATGAGGTGGTTCTTCACTGAAAGTCGCTCGCCAGGGAGTATCACAGCTCCATGCCTGTCAGGGCTCATGGAGCTTTTGTAGGACACTTTTGGTTAAGTTTTAGGCAGCTTTTTGAGGAGCAGGGAGTTGGGCTCAGTGATCTTTATTGGAAAGTTACCTCAACAGCTGCCTTGGGACTGCCCAGAGGACACAGAGCAAAAATAGTATCTGGCGTTCAGCTGGCTCCAGACCAGATTTTGGTCAAGTGGGACTCAGCCACAGCTGGACTCAAGATGCTGAGCCTTGTCCTTCAGTGATCAGCCCAGCCAGTGGAGATGCTATGACTAGGAGCACAGAAAAGAAATGTAGAGATCATGGACCTGCTGTGTGACTTCAGATTCCTTTGCATCAATTTATTAAAAAGCAGAAAAGAATAAAATTAATGGAAGCGAAAACTGAGCATAAAAATACCGTACACAAACTAAGCACCTGTAACTGTTTTAGTTTCAACTCACAAGAATTGCTTAAAAGCTGCTTTGACTGAGTGTGCAGAGCTCTCACCATTCCGTTTAACACAATTACAGATCATTTACCTGGGTTCAAACCCCATGTCTCACAAACATCTCCAGGTGCTTTCCATTCTTTCAGACACACAGACTCTTGGAAACTGCATCATATGTGGCCAACTGACCAGCACACCCTTATATCTGCTTCTGTTCTTCCCAGATTTTGGAGTTTCAAAGCCACAGTTTAGAAAAAATGATTAAAAATTATTATTTCCCATTCCATGGCAGTTTGTGGTCTGGTATCCTAACTACATTTAAACAGCATAACTTGTTCATCAGGAAAAAAAAAAAAGCTGAGATTTGTAATTATACCCTTCTGCTTTTTTGTTTGTTTTCTATTCTCCTCATTGTAATACACCTAAAATGAGGAATAGACTTCCTCATTAGCTTCACAATGTTTACAAACATATGATTGGGGCTTTTTTTTAATTCATGGTATTAAATTAATTCCANNAAATAATTCATAACAAATCTTGAACAATCTCACAACTATTCTGTGAACATGCCAGCAAAAGAGCTGTTCTGAATGTCTACAGTTTTGCTTAGTCCCCTGCCTTGTTTCTAATGCCACTGAATAAAAGTATAAACTATGGAGTACCTGTCTCTAGTAACCCAGACCTCCTGCGATAAAGATTGCATGGGGTTTGGTTGATGTTTCCTTTGCCTAATACCTTTTCACTCTGTTTATGCTTTTTTGACAGATTATCCTCTGACAATGCATTTCAGGGTTTGACTTTGATCTGGCTGTAAGGGGATTTGCTCTGGGGTTTTTGTCCTTCCTTTGTGCCTCTCAATACTCCTGCTATGCCCCACAATGAATTCAGAGATCCCTATCCTTCTCTGGTATTTCAGAGGCCTCTCTTACACCACCTATGTGCTGCTTGTTTCCCAGAGTGAAAATCCCTTAATATAAGCCCTCTTGATGTGCAAGACACTCCTCTCATCACCTCAGCTCCCTTTCTCCGTGCTGACTCCCACTGGCAGTGAGGCCAGGCTGAGCAGGAGAGCTCAGCTGCACCTTTGTGCCCAGCCTGCCCCACTCCAAAGAAAGATTTTCCAGAAGGGCCTGAGGGGCTGGGTGCACATGTGGCTCTGAGCAGGCGGGACAGCTGGCTGCTGGAAAGGGCCATTCCTGAGGCATATGCTCTTTTGATGTCCTTCCCTGCTCTGTGAGTCCAAGGCACAGCAGCACCACACCTGTGCTGCAGGAGCCCAGTGCCTCTGTGATGTGCTGTGGGGAGCTGCAGGCTCCAGGGCAGGATGGGATCAGCAGGAGCCCTCCAGGGCAATGCACGTCCCAGGCACCTGCTTCTAGTCCCTGATGATGGGACACCCAGGGCTCTTGCACACTTGGGGTCCCTACTGTCCACAGGGCAGCCCCTGTGAGTTTTCTGAAAATCCTCCAGACCAACAGACATCAACAGGAACCCTTGTTTGCTTTCCACAGCAACCCAGCCAGTCCCTTAGAGGTGACAGACAAAAGCAAGGTGTGGGCATTATTTCAGAGGAGGAAAAGCACATTTTTGTACCACTTGATGCAGGCGCCTTGGAAAAAAATGGGTGCTTCTCAAAAGCTGGGGAAATTGCTGCTGGACACATCTCTGCCTCCTTGGCTCCAGCCCAAGTATTGTGCCTGGCCAGGGACAGAGAGTTTGGAACAAAACAGCATTTCTGGTGCTCAGAGGCTTCTCTGTGTAGCTTCTGAGTCCTGCAACACTCTTTGCAGCCTGACCACAGCAAAGTTGGTTTCTGTCCAGTATCTATTTTTACAGTAGACAAGAGCCAAAAGATGACCCTGCCACCATACAGGCAGGTTCCAAGACTGGCTGGATATGCCTGAGCAGGGAGTATCAGCATTTACTCCTGTATTGTGCTGAAGCACTGCCTCTACCCCAGCAAGCTTTGGGCAGAACAGGACTGTGGGGCTGCAGAAACACCCACCTGACCTCTCTGCACTATTATAAGGTGAGATTTTAAAAGCTTGCTTTGTTGTATGTTGTTGTATGTACAGCATGGGTGAGGTAAGTCTGCGAAGAGTTTCCCTTTCTTTCTCCATTTTTCATGACCTGTCATATTCACAACAGACTAAAAAAAATAAATTGAGATTTTCAGAGCTGAACATTCTGAAATGTGTTTTTAAAAAGGAGCAATGTAAATCAGCCTTATGTGTGTGCAATTTTCAAATTATTCACCAAAGTCCAAGCTACAAAGTCACTGAGACGTGCAAGTATCACAGATGTGGTCTCCCGTCCAGCTCTGACAGCACCAATAGTCAAACAGCTGCAGTTAATGAAAAACAGCATGCCAGTATTGCTGGGAGATGCAAAAAAGAGTGTAATCTGAGAAAAAAAGAAAAAAACTCTTATATATTTATTGATAATGAGATTACTTGCCAGTTATTTCTTTTTTAAACTCACTTTGTGACACAGTAGCCATATATTTTCACATTTTTAAAATTTCCCTCAAAAGTAGCATGAATATACGTTGAGCAAAACAACTTTTACAAAGTAAGAGATTAAAAGCAATTGATAACGGAGGATCAGGATCCATGTCCTATTCAAAGCAGCACTTTCATTATTATTCATAAGTTATCAGATGAGAATTGAGCTGGTATGAACACGTTATGAACACAAGTGGCTTGGCGTTGAGAGGGAGAGAGAGACAGAGAGACAGAGGGAGAGAGACCCTACTAAACAGCCAGGAAGTGTCCTTTGTAGTTCTAAACACAAACACACTGATGAGCTGAAAGTGTGTTTCAGATTGTATTACAAAGTGGGATTCCATATGGCAGCTGAGGTCCAGAGCTAGGATGACTCAGGAAACCAAGATGAAAAGATGAACACAGTTCATTGAACAGGACTGATGGTTTCTGAAACACCCTCAGCCTCATGGTTTGAACAGGCAGACCTACAAACTGGAAGAGCTTGAGACACCTCTTGCAGAAGCTGGAAAGCATGAGTGCATTTTTCAAAGATGTACTTTCTAGTAAAAAAACCCCCATCTACAACAGTCCAGCTCCTAGTAAGGTGTTTTTTGTATCTGGGATTTTATAGAGAGAATAGACAATAGGACATCTGATTGATTACAGCTGTAAAATGCCTCTGTAGAAAACTGATAATAAAAAAGGACAAAAAATAGGCATAAATATTTTTATGAAACTTAGGCGTTTCAAAGCAACTTTTTTAACAGTCCTTTTAGGTGATAAAGAAAGCAGTTCTTACTCTACCTCTTTCACATATATGAAAAATAGGTAAACAAAGCACTGCCCAAACTGGAAATTATTTGCACTTGCATTTACTCCTTACTATATTTCTACTTAGACAGTTGTTTTTCCTGCCTTTGCTTGCTGAAGCAAAAGCTAACTTCTGTGCAAACCCTCTGCAGTAATGGCACCTGGAGGAAGCTGTGCATCTCTCTGAAATCCCTCTGTGGTGGGCTCTGGAGCGGGATTTCAGCCCCAGAAAAGTCAGCTGTGCAGCTCGGGTGGAGCATCCTACCCATCCCAGGGGAAGGGAGGCTCTTCCTGGAGCTGCCCTCCTCTGTCCACAGCAGAATGCCTTCCTGTGCTGGCCAGCAGACATTGGTGGCCACCTGGTAACTGGCTATTGGTGAATGACAAAGTATCTACTTTATTTTGGGCTATTGAGTGGGAAAAAAGATGGTCCTTTTTGTTCTAGTAATTCTTGTAAATTCCTGGGTTTGTGTCATTTGTGGTAATAAATTAAATTATTTCAGAGCTTGAAGAATATGATAAGAGGCACCACTGTTTCCCCCCAGAGGCTCTGATCTCTGTCTCCTTCTTTCACAGGGGTCTCTGTGCAGAAATGATCCTCCCCAGGTTTCTCTCTGAGGTTAACAGAGAGTGTTGTTCTACATTGAGAGCGGAAGACAGGATCTAAAAGTGATCAGTCTTTACAAACACATTTAAGTGAAGCCAGGAAGAGATGTCAGACTACCAAGCAAAACAGCAAACAAAGGTGGGCCTGTGAAAGGTGTGTTTGACAGGAGGGCTATTCACTGCTGCCCTCAGAATGCCAGTGAACCATGGAATGGATCAGTCTGAACTTGAGTGAGGCCTTTGGGTGGTTCTGCAGCGTAACTATAGGCTGCATTACCTTCTCCATACAGTATTCAGGATAAAGTCAGCTCTCAGGAAGAGTGCTTTCCTGAGCCATTCAGTCTTTCTCCTTTGCTCAGCATAGGTACAGGCAAGTCTGAGGCATGAAGAACTGTGCCAGCACCTGCCTGTTGGGCAATGCCATCTGTGGCTTCAGGCACAGCACAGGCAGCACACCTTGGCCCTGGGAAGGGGAGTTCTCTCAGCCCACAGCAGCTTCAGCACTGTCCATTCCACTGCTACCCACTCCTGCATCAGACTTGTAATTTTCTGCACCACATGGGAATGGCAGGGTGTGGTGGCTGAGCTCCAGAGGTGGTGGAGCCAAAGCTGGATCAGCTCCACAGACAGGCTTTGAAGGGGCAGAGGAAAATGCTTCAGAAAGCAAGGGAAAGTCATGTACAGATCAGCAGAGCAAATGAAGAAACAAAGGAGCACAGACATTAAAACTTATGCCCATTCAGTGAGCCACGAGATGAATGCAGAGAGGGAGGCAAACTCCAAGAGCCAGTAGGATGCCTGAGCCCAAGAAAAGCAGAGGAAAAGGAGCTCAGGGGAAGCTACCAGTCTGCCTGGAGAAGATCAAACTCCCAGTAAAATCCTCACGGAGTAAAGAGTGAGGTCCTGGTGAACTTGTTTAAGCTTTGACTATAGTATGTCAAAAAAAGAAAATGACTGGCCCTTGGTAAAGGGAGGAAGTGGTGACTGGCAGTCCAAAACCCACAGAGCCACTGTGACTGATCTGTCTTGTGTGAATCCATAGCACTCCTCAGAAGATCCATCCCTCTGACAAGATGATTTAACCAGCATGGATGTGCAATGATGAGTGCCTATTTTTCTACTTCAACATGAGTAATCCAGGTGGGGATAGTAATAGCTTGAACTTTAGGGAAGTTTTAAAATATCTGTATTTTTACAGTTGCCTGTTGCCCTTGACTTTGTGGCATTAAAACTAAGCTTTAGGATTCAGCAGGATACATGTCTCTGTGTGTTCATAATATTTCTGATGTCAAACCCTGCCCTCTCCCCCACCCCACATACACAAAAGAGAAAAAAAGGACTGTCACTGAAGGGTCAAAAACTGAGTCTGTCAGGACGACATCCAAAACCCACTCTTCATTTTTTTATTCAGTTCCACAAGTTATATTCACACTACATCCTTGTCAGCTTTGAGTTCCCTTTCCAATAAGCTTGATTAGGATATTTCTGTGTGAGCTTTCTTCTATACTGCTCACCTTGGGCGCACCCCTGGGTGTGCAAACCATCACAGAAACACAGGGATGGTGGAAGAGAATGAGAAAAGGAAATCCTCAATCCACAGAGGACTGAGCTGCAGTTACCACCTTGTGCAAGCCTTGTCCTCCTCCCTAGGTATGCTGTTTACATGAACAGGGGGAGGAAAAATTTAAGGAAAGGGAGCAGCAAAATGGAAGAAGCTGACTTTAAAACACTGGAGGTTTTGGTACAATTAGGAAGATCAGAGAGACATCTGAAGCCTTCAGCATGCCAGAATCTATCTTCCTACCTAGAACTCTGTGTGTGCCCCTGTGAGGCCCTGCATGAGGTCTGGGAATCACAGAGAGTGTTGACATCTCTTCCAGTGCTGGACCAGCCCAGTGAATGCTTCCCATTTCCTTTCCAGGTCTGCATTCCTGCCTAGGGCTGAGGAACACACTCTCACATCAGCTTTGGGGAAGAGTGAAAGGAGTAGGGAAACATGGTCTCAAATTTGAAACAGTCCCTTTGTGTGCACAGGTGATAAAGGGCATCATTTCAATGTGCTGCACTTTTCACACGCTTTTTGTATATCCCTTTTTCTGTCTTGTTTCCTGGCTGAAACAGGGCCAGATCTTCAGCTAAAGTGAATTTATAGACCTCTCTGACAAAGCTACTAAAATGTCTGCTTGTGTCTCTAGGCTCTTAATTACCACCTTCTTCTGCATTTCCCCAAGATACACAGACTCACAGATTCAAGGGAAAATGCCACTGGGAAACCTGGCCATTTCTATGGTGGTTTTTGTTTAACTGCAGCTGGACCTGTGGACTATAATTACAGAAATTTAAAGTAACAATAGTGTAATGATGTGTAGGCAAAGAAACGGCAAAGAAAAGACAGATTTAGGAGGGATGAAAACCCCATGTTCTGGGGCTGTGGTGTTTGAGCAGACAAAGAAATGGATGTTTGGTCCCCTTTATCTTCTGTAAGTGCCTGTTCAACACAGCTATGAGGACATGACAGTGCTCAGGATTTCAATGCAGACAGAGTCACAGGCAGGTGAGTCCTAAAAAGGTCACGGTGGTGGTGCCAGGGATGTTCCTGCCTGCTCAGGGGGCACTGCTGCCCTGCTGACTCCCCATCCTGGGGCTGGAGGAGGGTCGGGCAGCCAGAGTGGACACAAAAAATACAGTGCTGGGGGCAGATGGGCTCTGGTGTGCTCCAAGGGGTGGCCTTTAACTCCCAATGTCTGAGGAATTTGCAATCAGTGGATACCCTTTCTAGGTTTTGCCCCAAGGGATTTCTTCTCAAATCAAGTTTAGAGGCTTCTAATACATCTTCAGTCACCTAAAATCCAGCAAGATGAATTCTCCTCTAAGATTCAATGAGATAAATTTATTGTTTGCAGTCTGTGAACCAGATAGGATCTGTAAAACTACATTTTTTAGCGTTCTCTCTCTCTTTTTTTTTTACAAGGGCAGAGATAGCTTCTAACTTTTTATTTTCCTTAGCTCTACATTATTTAATCTTATTTATTTTATTTATTGACTGTGTACAGTGTTGCTCTGTATTGAATAAAGGGAGGACCTTGGCTGGCTTTCCATTTTTATTTCCATTTTCCTCTTAGCAGACAGACAGGGCTCAGCAGGAAGCTGTGACCGGTGTAATCACTGCTGTAGATGAAAGGGTGTCCCCAAAAAGGGATTAAAGAGAAAATTCCTGTCATGGCAACCATTAGTACAGGAAGTCTGGACAGCTGAGATGGCGGAGTATTTTGAAACCAGATTAGAAAAGAGGTGTAGCTTTTGACACTGATGCCCATGTGTGGGTGTTAATTAGGGGGAGGAAGGGCTCTCTGGAGGGTGATGGCCACATGGAGCCTTTGCAGAGAGGTTCCTCAGTTTTGTCTGGTGGATGAGGACATCTATTGTTGCAAACTTGGGTTTGGTTCAGCAGTTAAAAGTTCAGTTAAACCGATCCAGGTGTTTCTTAATGCAGAGTTTCCCAGAAGCTTTCTGGACATCCAGAAACTCTCTCCTCAGCTTTACTTTCCCCTATCCTCATTAAAGAAATAGAAAACCCAAAAGACAACACAGTGCAAACCTAACCTTTCCTGACAAGCCATAGGTATCTTTCTGTCTGAAAAACTGCCTGTTATGGTTTGCATGAAGTCTATACATTAATCCAGTTGCTCAGATCTTTGTCTAGAACTTGTCAAATTTTGGTGGTATTCTCCCAGTTTGCTCTTTGCATCAAGACTATTAAGTTGAATTCTTTTCTTATCACAGACACCTTAAAGTCTGATTTTGTAGAAAGGAATGGATATAGACATAAGTAAATGTCATAACCTGAATTTGTAACCAGTAGGTATTCTCTATTGAAATTATGCCCTTTCCCTTTATGCTGAAAAGTAGCACAAAATGCACACTGCCCACATATTTGAACAAGACAGGCATACAAATCTCTATCCAAAGCCAGGTCAAAGGTGAATCTCACAAATCTAAATCCAAAGCCGGATTTGCACAGCTCTAAATTTAATTCACTGCCCCAGCAAATGCTCTCAAGGGCTCAGACATCTTGAATGCACTGCTGTAGATTTGAACTCCAGGGCACCAGACTATTTCCCACACAGCTCTTCAGCAGCAGAAACAGTAAATCTTGACTCTGTGATGAAGTTGTGCATCTTTGTCATTTTTTTAACTATAAAATTACTCTTTTTGAGGGAGAGACTTTACGACGCTGATGATTGGAGTAAAGGGGTTCATGTTCAGCTGGCTATGTAATAATCTATAAAGGTGTTATAAAAGTGATGGGGAGAGCCCAGGAAAAGCCATCACTGTCAGGGATCTGTAGCAGCTGCACATTTCTGATGCCCCTATTCCTCTGCCTGTGTACAAATGCAATGGGACCCCAGCTATGAAGATTGAAGCTGCAGGCAGGACTGTGTCTTCAGCATGCATTTTTGGCATGAGAAAATCATTATGTGTGAAAACCCTGGACTGCTCAGCAAGCAGGAAGTCCAGAGCTCATACACTAGGGAATATTGCTACAAAGCCACAAAGGAATTACAGTCTCTCAGGGTAGCTGGAAGATTAACTTATTTTTTCTAATCAAATGGTGTATTCTGTAGGGATGGTCAAAATCAATCCTTCTTAGACATGCCAGGTTTGGTACTCCATTTTTTTTTTGGTATTCCACAATTATGCATGGTTCTTCCTGAAGGCTGGGAACTGTCTTACACAAGCCTGGCCATAGAAGAAAGGCAGTGCAAGATACACTTTGGACCTTGCCATAACTTCACTCCTCAGCCATCCCCAAATAGGGGGAAAGCCATCCCAAGGTACCCTTCTTTACATCAGCTCTTTCTGCTGCCAGACAGAAGAGATGCAGCTTTGATTTTGGCCTTTTGCTGACATTTCTGCAATGATGATTGCTCAGAAAATTGCATAATAATAATAATAATAATTATTACCATTATTATTGTATTGGTGCTCAGGAAAATCTACCTGATTTCTGATGAAATATTAAAGTTACCAGGGCATCACTGCTTAGGTGGAAGCAGTTGCATTTTACATTTATGCTTTACAAACCATAAAATTATGGTCTTGATCCAGTCTCAAGCCAAAATGTGCTACTTTGACTCATTTACTTCCAGACAGGAAGCATGCAAGGAAAATCTCATGAGAAACTTACTCCTTCTGTTCCCTAGGTGGGCAGGACAGGTGGCTTTCCCCAAAAGGGACTCTGAGTGCAGAAAAAACCATGATTATAAAAATCAGATACACTTTCTTCATTATCTTTGAACTGAACATGTGGCATGCTGCTGATGTCTGTATGAAACTGGAGGAGATAGAAATTGGGTGAGAATAAGTCTAGGGAAAAATTGTCAAGCTAATTTCTGTGAGGCCTATATCTGACCATGACTGCCCTTCTCACAGATCTTGAACCAACCTTCCTCTGGGATGTTCATATGACCAATTATGAGAAAATCTGGCATGTTCATTTCGTGGTGCTACAAGATAATGCTCTGTCTGAGTCATGGGAGAGTGGATAATAAACAGTGTGGGTTTTCCTGGTACTAATGGTCCACTACTCACTGATACTGCAGCTCAAAGTTAAGAGCTCTACCATTTTATCATGCAAGAAGCTTATTTGAACTCCTGTCCCTCTGAGTGTGTTTTCTTGATAATTTTCAATTACATGTTCTTGATAGCTGCCTAATTTCATTATTATTCTCCAGTGAAGTGTTTTAATTTTCTTTTCTTCTTATCTTGAAGGGGCCAAGGAAATTTGCAACTGTCTTTTGATTTTTGGAAATGTTACTGTCTGCGGAAAAAATAGTTTGTTGTAATTATGTCTTTGCTGTAACATGCTGAGTTTTTATTCTTTTGTTTTCTTCAGACTTCTCCCTCATGTGTTGATTTTGCTGCTCCCAGACTTTAAGAGAGCTAAATTTCTTTAAATATTTGTATTAGAAGAAGGATTTTAACTCAAACTGTAAGAAGGAGGAAACAGAGAAATTAAAAAAATGCAATAAATGCCTCTAAGGGGCAAATGAACTGCCTTGGGATACTCAAAGTATTGTGGTTCTCTGTGTTTAGATGAGAAACTGCATGTCCAGTAATTTGTAAACAGTGCAGATTTCTCATCTACAGTCCAAAGGGCAAAGAGATAAATGATGACAGGCTCTGAAATTTGGGATAATGAAAAGTAACTGGTCTACAAGGGCCTCTATAGGGAGAAATTGATGACTTTCAGACGCATTTTTGGTAACACCCTACTGATTAAAGTAGCAATATTATGGGGCTCGTGCCCTCACACTCCTTGATCTAACAGAATTCAGTAAAATCCCTGTTTGGGGGCACAAAACTGACCTCATCTCTGTGGCTGCTGAGCAAAAACAGCTGCTGCAACTTGTGGTCATGCTTTCAAGCACCCTCATTCTGCAGAAAAGCCTGTTGGTGTGTGTGCAGGCAGGGTGAGATGTCGTGCCACCACACACACAGTGAGCATGCCTTGCTGCTGCTTTGGGCTGTGGGACAAACTGAAGCCGTGGGAATGAGCCCTGCTGTAAAAGAGAATCAAACAGCTCAGCACTCTGGAAGCTGACTCTTCAACTCCTATGATTTTTCAGCCCCCTGGGTGTCACTGAGGAGGAGCAGAGAGGTCTGTGAGATCCTGGGACCCCATCCTGCTGCTGCAGAGGAGCCACAGACCTGGTTCCTAATGGCCACAGGGAGGAGGAAGGGGCACTAAAGTGAAACACTGGGAGGAGGCTGGGGGTGGACAACATGGGTGAGAGGTGTCTGAGGTCTGGGACAAAAGGCCATGTGACACAGGGACTGTCCTGCTGCATGGTTAAAAGAGAAATTTCCACTGTCCTGGCTTTCTGGTCCCCTGTTCTCCTCATGCCCTCATACTAGATTTATTTCCATTAAGCTCATACTGAGCTCCAGGAGGGCAGGGCTTGAGCTGGAGGAGGGTTCTGGACAGGAAATGTCAGCCCCCAACCCTTCTTGCATGGACACACACACACCAACCTTCTGCCCCATGGAGCTGTGGAGCATCACTGGCAGAGCATCTTCCACAGTGCCACTTCTGATTTTGGTCATCATGCATGTCCCTCAAATCTCCCCAGATACCTTTGGAAGTGCCATCTGGCCTGCCTGATATTTTTAACCAGAGCCCAGTCATTTCTATCATAAGAATTTGTAGGATCATACAAAAGAATTTTCCATCCTTAAATGGTAGTGCTCTTCACTACAGGCAGAACAGTGATGAGCAAAATGAGCCTGAGATTGCTGACCCTTATCTCCCCAAGCCTCTGGAAGGTCCTTGAAGAGTCAGTACCCCCAGGTGTGGTGGGAAAGGCTGCAGGCAGCTCTGAACAGGAGAGACAACACTGCCTGTGACCATCAGCATCCAGAATAACCCACAAGCTGCATTGCAAATCAGTTCCAACTTCAGCCTGTGGCACTTCAGATTTATGCCAAATTATTCCAGAACTATCCACTGTTTCATTGATTTGGGGTTATTTCCCTTCATTGCTTCCATGGCCATGAAAAAGAAAAATGAGATAAAAATTATCATAAGCAGATGCTCAATTGCTCAATTACCAAAGGATAATTTTAATCTAAAAATCTGAATTGTTATTTTAAAACCTATATACCCAAATGCAATTGGACATATTCTTGACTGCAAGAATTCACAATATCTTCAGTTCTACCTGAGGGATTTTCTTGCCACATTTTATACAGAAACCAAAGTGACAGTTATTATGTTGCTTTTAATAGAAATAATCTCAAAATTCATGAGCTGCTGTCTTCATAAATATGTATTATGAAGTGCCTATTTTAATGTAATAGGATGTCAAATAGCAGTGTTCTGGAATACCATACCTGGCTAAGAAAAATTTCAGTTTTATGACAACTGCAAGTTTTAAAAGTTTTATTTGTAATTTTTGTTTTCTTTAAAAAGGCAGCTATAATATTACTCAGAAGCAATGCCTTTCCAGCACTTTTTCTATCTGCTTCTATTTTTCTAAGCACACAAAAATTAGACTTTGAGGGTAAAATTTCAGATTCTAAAGTACTGATCCAATCTGCTTTGGAAAGTGGGCATAATTTCATTAAAACTTATTCTGCTTTCCACCATATTATTAGTTTTTTTACTCTTGCAGATCCAAAAGACTGCTCAAGCCACAGTTTGGCTGTGGAGAAGTGATCTACTGGGCACTAAATAGTAATTGCTGCAGGTACAGAAAGCAAAATTCCTTATCAAAGTCTGAAAAGTTAATAGGCAATGTGTGAATCACAAAAAAGAGAAATATTCCAAAAGAGATGTACATGTTGTATTCAAAAAGGACAACCTCTTTTTTGAAGTTAAATTTTATAATACCTAAATGAATCTCATTTAGCTCAAAGCATTACTGGCTAATCATGCCTTTGTAGCTCTTCATGGAACAATGTCACACATACCATATATTATTTATTCCCATGTAAAAACCTGGGTGAAGGAGCTGCATAGGTCAACTTTTCAAGTCTTTTCAAAGAGTATAAAAGGAGAGACAGGAAAAATAATAAATAAATGCAGACATTGTGAGGCAAATGGCCACCTCAGAGCTGATTATAGAAATAAGGAAAATGTAGGCCCTCAAGTGCAACAGTGTTGCAAATACTTGCTGGAGGGAAAGTACACTCTGAACAGAGTAGGAGGGAAGAACAGCTCCGAGGGGAAAAAAAGAAATATGTATGGTTTGAGTCTAAAACCATAACTCATTTACATTAAGAGATCAATCAGTGGGAAAATCCATTCTGCAGTGTTAGCCCATCAGTGAACAAGCTAATTGAACACAGAGCCAACGAGAGCCTGGGTGGCCTCTTTTTCTCTTTTATCTGCACAGCAGAGCTCACAGCAGCTCCAAGACCCTCCTCTCCACAAGCCTGGTGCTTTCAGACGGGGTGACCATCCGGCTGAACCCAAGGAATTCCATCTGCAAGAGCGTAGCATCTTTGAAATTTCCCTGCTTCTGGATGGGGCTTGAGGTCTGTGGTCAGCAATCGCCCAGTGCAGGCTGCTGTGGTACCATGGTCTGGTGCCCAGGAGCTGGATGGCTGTGCTGGAGGTGAGGCTGGGGCTGGAGATGGAGCTGGAGCAGAGGTGGCTTTTTCCAACACACTGTGCCTCTGAGAGCTCCTGAAATAAATGCACTTACGTAACAGGCAGAATCGTCCCATCTTTCCCCTGTGTTCTTTTGGCAGAAAGGCTAGCAGAAAATATCCTGTTAATGGAGATAAAAGGGTTGATTTACTCTATTCCTGGTAATACATAATTGCTTAATTGCAAGCACATAATTAAACCCCATTGGGAAGGTTGCAGCGACAGTGATTGCCCAGCAAAGACTACTTCCCCCAGAGAGGCAATATTTGCATCAGCTGTACTTTTTTATAATGGGAACAAGGGGAAATGCACTAAAAAACCTGAATGTTTGGCAAGAGCTGTGAAGGGATGGGGCAAGAGAGGATGGACACAGCCAGAGAGGCACCAACAGAGGAAGGGGAGATAAGGTTTTAAATTATTCCCCTCACTAACTGAGCTGTTCGTGAAAACCGTCTCTCTGCAAAAGCCCTTCTTGTATGCTGAGGAGGTCACCAAGCTCAGCAAATTCTGAAGAGGCCTCTGCTGTGCTGAGCACCCTCCCAGAGAGTGCCAACAGTGGGGCCCTCCTGACACCACCAAACCCTCTGGAGGTGTTCCTGTGGATGGCATGGGACCCAAGGGAAACAAGGAACCACCAGTGGCCAGAGCAACTGCAGCATTCCCAGGTCTGAAACAGCAGTGGGGAATCACAGCTTCCCAGCACAGAGACCACCACCCACTCTGTCCCCTGTTGCAAGGAAACAGCCTGAAAGGAGCAAACAGAAAGCTGTTCTTCCCAGTGACAGGAGGCACTTTTGCAAACTGGTGTATGAGTCATAACTCCTCTTATTGAAACTTATTCTTCAGTCATCTGGAAGTCAGAGCTAAAGATACCTTTTAATCTCTTTGTCATGTAAATTCTGTGTCACTACTCTGTTAGGCACCCACCACAAAAGAACAGTGGTTTGCTGGGGCTGGCAGACTTGTGTGCACGTCCACAAAACTCAGGCTTCCCCAACAACTGTGTAAATGAATGAGGTCCTGTTTTCTGCGCAGAAGAGCACTGCATTCATTTTTATCATTGGTGATGAAGAAAGTGTAAGAACTTAAAAACAAGACAAAAACCATCAGTGCACAAGAGATTCTGTGCTCCTAACAGAGAGAAGACAGTCAGCTCCAGTTTGTGGGAGACAGTCTGTAAGTGCAAGAGCATCACTTTGCAGCCGGCAGAGAAAAAAAAAAAAAAAAAAAAAAAAAATCTCTGCTTCAGAAAATGGTGTTTGCTTTGAGCTGGCAAGAAATATTTCAATAACAGGTTGTGGAGAACAGAACTTCAAAGTTCGAAAGTTGACAGAGTTTTGGAAGCAGTTGCAGAAATTTGCATCCAAGAGTGATTTAACTTCCCCAGTAAGTGATGTGTACACATGGCACACACCACTAAACCACATATGCACTCAATGTATGAACTCCCACTTTCTTGACTTTCCATTCCAGCTTTAACATTTTTTCCAGCATAAAAAGAAATGAATCGAGCTTGCAATAGGATGTGTGTATAAATGCCAAAGAAAAAATTAAAATCAGCTGCTATTTGAAAATTACTGAGGCTGGAGTACTTTGGATACTTAATGCACTGTAAATCCTGTACACCATTGTGGGCAACCAGTTA
Source organism: Sterrhoptilus dennistouni (assembly GCA_013397095.1). Taxonomy (NCBI): domain Eukaryota; kingdom Metazoa; phylum Chordata; class Aves; order Passeriformes; family Zosteropidae; genus Sterrhoptilus; species Sterrhoptilus dennistouni. Next base: position 241,709 of record VWZU01004885.1, on the reverse strand, counting down.
AAGGAAGAGCTCTTTAGGCCAAAGCTATTCCAGGTTTGTTTGGCTTTCTTTGGTAGTATGACCTTTTATAGTGACCAAAGTGGTTACAAAATCATCAGGATCCATGGGGCAAACTTTTCCTGTGAACTGGTTCCTTAGAGTAAGGTAATTAATTTTAAAAGCATTTTCTTTGCTCCTGCCAAAGACGAAATACTCTGGCCAAAAAACAGAAAATGGGGGGACATGATGGAGAATGCATTGCCTAACATCTTCTTTCCCCCAACTTACTCTCCTGAAAAAGTAAGATTTCCTGAGACCATATGGAAGCAGAATGACAACAGCCTGCAGTGTGTGAAAGGTTTCTGCAACAAAACAGAATTCCTTTCAGCTTAAAAGTATAATCAAAGCATCTCACTCAAAGTTTTTGGAGAGATCTTTCTTTTGAGAACTTGTTAATTATGGTAGGAACAAATTTACCAAAACAAATCTTCGCTTCATGAATGCTGGTAGCTGTCATCTCTAAAAATGTTTAGATACAATACAGGAAGAGAATGAGACAGAAATTTTTTACATCTTGTTTAATACTCTAAAATTATCACCATCACTGCTAAATAAGAAGCGGCACTTGGAAGAAAAACAAGCAGTCATTTTTCTCTTGACACTATTTAAAGTGAGTTCATTTGTACCTGTATGAGTAGATTTAACAGCAGTGAAAGATGCAGCAGCTTGAGCCTCATTTCAGTTGGTGGAATATTCTCTCTGTTACCTTTCCCTCCACTCCCTTTTTTTTTTTTTTTTTTTTTTTTTTA
>VWZU01004885.1:205761-238705 GCA_013397095.1 Sterrhoptilus dennistouni | reverse complement strand
AGAGGAGAGGAGAGGAGAGGAGAGGAGAGGAGAGGAGAGGGGTAGCATGCACCAGTGTCTGTTATCCAGCTATTGGACATACTAACCAAAGGAAAGGCTGCCTAATTAAAAGAGTTTTTCTGGAAACCTCCTGATAGCCAAGAAATGTAAGGAACCCAGGGCTTCCCTGTTCCTATTCAAAACACTCACAAATTGCTACTTAATTCCCATATTTTTCAATCAGGCTATCTAAAGACCTTGACTGTTCATTGCATTGCTTAATCAGAAGAATACATTTGCATGATATGTTGGAGTCCTGTCTAATCATATGTGTAGTTATCTTTTCCACTTACATCCAGTTTAGGCCTCGAGAATAAAGATGTGAAACTTTTTAGACAAAACCAGTATTGGTAATGAAGGTTTGAATTGTAAGCTCTGATAATTCTCAGTCTGAAATAAACATTTTGTCTCCAATCATCTGCTATAACTTTGTCGTCTTTATCTCTGATACACACCAGCTTGCATTAATTTATATTAGTGGTATCTTGGAAGAAGACATCACAGAAAACCACTCAGCCAAGGGTTCCCCACCTGAAGCACAAAATTACCTATTCAACATGAAGTCAGAAAGAGCAAAACCTTGTATTTGAAGAACTCTGGAGTTTTGTGGGGTATTTGATCCTGATCTGACACGTCCAGCTCGAGCCTTTGTGGCTGATTTTTTGTTGGGGTTTTTTTTGATGATGAAAATAAGCAGTAAATTCAGGCCTGAATGGTCAGGATCCCTGGAAGTCCATGCATTAAAATAGAATAAATTTGGAAAACTGGCCTTTTTCCCCATTTTTCTATGTTACATCTTCAATATTTGCCTTAACCATCCTCAGTAAGATTTTTTCCACAGGGTGTGTATTTTATACTCTGACAACTTGGTACATATATTTGATTGTCAGAATTGGGACACAATTCTGCTAGCAATCCAAGTAACTATTGTGGATTTCATGTGTCTGAACCTGTGAGTGTCTATGAAAAAAATTAAGCTTTTTTGTTCCCTCTCTAGTCCTCACAACTGAATTGGAACCATCATTTAGGGAAAAGAGATCTCAGAGAAAAGCAGCTTTCTCCTAGTTTATAAAAAGACCCTGGATTTCTCTGAAGCAATACAAATTCCTTGCATTTTATTAAAAAACCCATTCCACTTGAATGTGAATGCTACCTCCAAATGATGTGTTCGTGTGTGTGTGTATTTGTGTGGCTTTGAAAGAAGCCCTTCACAAAACCTGTTTGCATCAGAGATGCAACCCGTGGACTTCCATCTGAATGTTGCTATTGTTCTCATCTCATCTCATCTCATCTCATCTCACCTCACATTTGCTTCTCCATTCTCAGATGTGATTTCCCAGCCACAAGAAACTGTTTTGAGTTGGTATCAGTCCAATTCATCTGTATTTTTTTTGTCTGAAAGAAGTTTTTAGTGACAGAAGTAAGGAAGGGATTTTATTGTCAACTCTTCAGTTGCTATGGGGAAAAATATAGGCAAGAGAGTAGATTTCCACAAGTCAGGTTCCACAGGAGAGGAAAAAATTTTTTCAGATTACTGACTTTAGTCTGCCTTGACATAAATTGTCCTTGCAGTTCTTGGAAAGAGCATGAATCAGGCTATCCAGTGCCAAAATGTGCTGTCATGTTCTCACACCCAAGTCAGTCAACCCTGGCACTATTTTGTCTAAGTGGTTCTTTAATACCCCTGAATATCTCTGGAATAGCTTTCTCCCCTCAGCAAGCTAGCCCAGGTTCTGTCTGCCCTCACAGTCCCCACTTTCTAGCCTGTATCTCTTCCAGGTCATCTAAGATCCTCAGTTTCTGGGAAATTAGATGAGTTCAGCTGACATCAGTGAAGTTTCACCATTAAACATTCTTTGAAGGTATGACCTAGTACTGTCAAAATTCAGTCCTTTCACTTCCCTCTTAATTTTTCTCTGTTCCTGCCTTTTATCTCTTGATAGATTCACAATGTTTCTTCCACTCGCTTTAACATCTAAGCAGTGTGAAAGTGCTGATGCTCACTCCTACATGCCATCATCAGCATTCAGCTCCCTTCTTCTGTTCATATTTCTGAAACTTTCAGATCTTCATCTTCACACATGCCCACTACAGCATTCTGCTGGGAATCTAAAAAACATATCAGACGTCAGACATATAAAGAAGTTACTGAGATAATTTTCCAGCCCTGTCTTTCTGAGCAAATAAACCTTTTTGTGACCCTCGCCTGGCTTCCTGAGTTCAAATTTTCAGGAATTGCCTTTAATACCACTAATAGGGCAAAAGCTCTTCCAGCTCCTCTGTCATTATCTGTATCTACCCACCTCTGTCATGATCTCAGTCTCCACTGTCCATTTGACCTGTTGCCAAAAGGGAATTTTTATGTTTTCTTCACTTTGTCCTTTTTTTGAATGCACAGCTTTTCAGAAGTGTCCTAGTTCTTCTGGAAAGAAGAAGGCTGGTCCTCCATGTGATTTCAGTCCTTTCCATAAACCCTGCTCTGACTCCAAATGTCTAATTATAAAATATGAGGTACTACTATCTTTTTTAATTAACTTGACAAGTTTGAACACGATTAAACCATAAATCATTGCCAAATGCCCAGGTGCCCATGTGCTAACTTTTGCAAGAACGACTTCCCTATCAACCTTGCTTTAATTTTCCCCCTGCTAATCTTCTAATTCCTCATTTATTAGGTCTGGAATAAGTAGAATGAACCCAGTAGAATTAGTAGAATGAAGTGTAATATCATTCACTATGTGTTTGCACAGGCACTCACATCTCAATTTTATTTCTCACCCCTCTTTGTTTGCTATATTAGAAGCCCACCAAGGCCTAGGAGTTAGCTAAAGGCCCTAAAGCTCAGCCTGCATCTTGCAGTGATATCTTTGGGATGTTCTTGCTATGTGCTCCTAGGTTTAGGAGAGCAGAGTATGGCAAAGTTCCCACAGCCATGGTTCAAATTTCATGCCACAGCAGTGGTGCACGTGCAGGTTGTGTTGGCACCAGCAAGGCATCTCCCAGGAGAAAAGGTTGCCTTTGAATTTTGACCACTGTGTAAGATACAGACAAGATGAACAATTCTTCCCTAGGCTTGATCTGTGGATAGCCGACAGTCTTGCTCCTCCAGACAAGAGATGCTTTTAGCCGTAGATTTTACAGTAGATACCTTTCTTTGAACCTAAATTTTCCCATCTTGGACACCTGATATGGAGACTATTTATTTGGTTGTTGTCAGGCTGATTGTTCATTTTGGACTTTGATTAAATCAAAACACATTAATGTTCAGCAATTACACAGAACTGTTTATAGATAGCAGTTTGCAAATGATTTAAAGACAAGAGAAGTCAGAAGCTTGTTTGAAAATTTGGTTGTTCATAATTCACATGGTCTCAAGGTCTTTTCAGGTTGTTTGTTTGTTTGTTTGTTTGTTTGTGGGGTTTTTTGGGTTTGGGTTTTGTTTTTTTTTTTTTTTTTTTTTTTTTTTTTTTTTTTTTTTTTTTTTTTTTTTTTTTTTTTTTTTTTTTTTTTTGGTTCATTTTACTGTTTGTTTTTGTTCTCAAAATAACTTTGGGTAGTCTTGCTTCATCTGGTAGGCTCTGTATCTATTGTTACACACTTCTACTGTGAATCTGCTGTATGCCTTCACTTCCTTACCTGCTCCGTAATTGCCTGTGCCTTCTCCTGATACAATTAATCACTTCATCAAAGGAAACCTTATGCTGATACCCTCGTTACCTTAGGTAAGTACCTTAACACAGAGAAAATTTTGAACTTGTATAGAGGGGGCCACAGTGACTGGGATGCTTGAGTGGGAATATCTGCCTTCAGGGGCTGCTAGAATGACAAGAGATTACAAAATGGACCAGTGCTGGCAAATGCCATATAGAAATAGCAGATGTACTCAATTATCTCCATTGAAGATGCAATCAATCTCACATTGCTTCCTATCCATCTGAAAAAACATCTCTGTAACTCAGCCACAAGCAGTTAAACATGAGTGAGAGCCAGACTTGTCCATTCTACTCCTGCTGAAGACATTCACAAGGCTACCGAAAACCTAATGAAAACACTTCTGCTTTGGGCCACGACCTGGAATCAAAGCAGAAATAACTTCTTACTGTTTTGTTCTTCCCCTGCAGAAGCAGTGGATATCTAAATGAGAACAATATGTCCTGGCAGCATGGCCTGAGTGCAGGCACGGCTCGGGGCAGAGCCCAGCCTGGCTGCCAGGCAGCATCATGCACCACGGATCTCTGAGATCTGCTCCTCTCAGGCTGCTAAAGACACAAAAATATCCTTGCTCACACCTTCCCCACTTTTCTCAGAAGCACACCAGATCCACATAATTAAATAGATTATCTTCCAGGAACATCAGCGTTTACCTTGAAAACAGGAAACTGGAACTGTCACAAATACTTTGCTTTTCGTAGCACTGCTGAGAAAAACAAAAATATGCAAGCAAAAGGAGAGTAAAATGTAATTATTTTTAGAATCATAGAATATCCTGAGTTGGAAGAAACCCACAAAAATCAGAGATTTCAGCTCCTAACCCTAGCAGGACAACCCCAAAAAAATCACATCACAATTTTCTTTTTTGTGGTCACCACATGATCACAGCCATGAATGTTCAATGGATGATTTTCTCATCATGATCAGAGGAAAAATACTCTGCAAGCAAACTAGGTTTCCCTCAATTTCAGCAGAAGTATGTTGTTACAAGCACAAATACAGCAGAGAATGTTTTCACCAGTGGTGTTAACTTTGAGAAGCTCTGACAAAAAAGAAATAGTAAAGCTTTTTGTGTCTGGTGCATCCAATTTAAAGAATAATCTGGATGTACTAAGGTGGGTAGACAGACCGCCATGCATCTTATGTACAGTTAGATAAATTGGGTGCTATGTAGACCTTCAAGTCCCTTGCTGGTTGGAAGACAGGAATCAAAAGAATTTGATCCTTCATTTGAACAGTCACTTGTGAGAGAGCTAGGGTGAAATTTATTATTTCAAATATGGCTCTGAGTTTGGTAGGAGGGCTTTATTTGTGGTGTATTACACTAAGAAAGTCAGAGAAACAGGAATAACACTTTGAAGTTCTTCTCTGGGCTCTTTTCATAATGTTCTCCATCCCCAGCTCTTCAGTTTTGCAGGTAATTTGCACATCCCTTTAAATAAGAAATTATCTATTGTTTAGAAAAAAACAGAATACCATAAGTGAACAATAAGCTAAACAATACCACCTCTTTATTCCAATATATTTATGCTACTTCAAATTTCTCACTTCCAATTTTTTTCCTTTTTGTGGTGTTACAAAGCTTTGGAAATTGCACTGTAGCTGCTGAGGCTCATGTGCTGCGAAAAGATTTTTCAGTAAAATAACTTTGCTTGGAACCAGTTCATTTTCCTATATAACCAATCAGAGCACTCACCAAAATGAGACAAATTCGGGGATTTCCTCTTCCACTCTGCTGTCATTCAGAGCACAGACCTTATCTCTTCTTGCCCTGCCAAATGCCTGTGTGCCCATCATGCTTCCTAATGAGCTTTTAGGTGGAGAACACACTTTATGGTTATCACATGTGAAATCAGAGTTCCACATCCTTTGTGGTGTGAGGGAATGGACTCAGTGCTCACTGTTAGTTCTTCCAATTGCTTCGGCAGACATTGGGGCTTGGAGTGCTTGGCTTACACCTTTTTCACAGTGGTTTTGCAGAAGCTTTAAAAAAAGGTGGTATGAATTTCTTGTGGTTCTTTCATGCACTCGTGTTCATCTTTCAGTTCTTCTGTACTTTCAGTTCATCTCATTTTTGACAACCAGCTACATAGCTGAAAGTATTAAGCTGCTGAGTAATAAATGTACAAAGTCATCTGCAGGTTAGGTCAAAGGTCCTGCAAAAAGGATCAAATTAGCAAAAAAAAGTGACAGTCAGGCACCACAGAGGAGGCCAAAACAGGCCAATCAGAATCACTAGCTTTGTCTTCTTAAAGATTTTCATCCCAAGATATGTAAGTGCATCTGGTCTGCATTAGGGTATTGGAGTACTGCCTACAGATGTAAGTCTACACACCTTGCAATACATTGAAGAACAAGGACCAGTGAGAGGTTACAAATGGTTCTTAATTCATGTATGGATCTTAGACCTAAAGCAGGAACATTCTCATTTTTCTCTTTGCTTGTCTATCCATCTCTTTTTTTTAACTCACATTTTCCATGGAAACTAAGCATTGCTGAGAATTAAGTATTGACAGAAATAAGTTATATTTAACGGAAGGCAGAAGTTTATTATGCCAGCTCTGACTCTGACACCACGATCTTTTTTTTTTTTTTTTAGGAAATGACAATGAATGTAAAGACTCACCTCTCCTTGTGCATGGCTGACCTCTGCTTGTGCTCCTTTTCTTGGGAGGAGAAAGGCAGACTGCTGCTTTTGGCCTTTTCAATGCACCAGGAGAAACAGAGAGGATTTAATATGATAAAGCAGCTGTGACCTACAGTGATCTTCTCAGTGGTCACACACTGAAAAGAAGGAAGAAGTAATTGAGTTGCCTCCTAATATCTGGGGTGGTTTGAGAGCAACGAAAGAAGAAATCTTGTCAAACCAGATGCAAAGTTGTGGGAGCTGTACAAAGAGGATGGGACTGTAGAGAGAACTGGGAGGAGGAAAGGTCCTTTGCTGTGTGCAGCAAGTTTTGATGCTTTAGGTCCCTGACTTGTTTGAAGTACAGCTTTTCTGTATATTTCTTCCAGACTGTTGTTCTAGGGTTTAAGTGGGAGACATTACTGCAAATCCAACAGCCCCACAGCTCAGATATTTTCATGAGCTTGGACTGTGGCTTCTGATGTTTGAAGAGCTGTTGCCTTCACTCTTGGAGACAGATAATGTTACTGCAGGGGCCAGAGAGGGACTCTGATCTAGTGCATGCAGCGAGGATATTACTCACTGCTACTATGAAGCAGAGACATTTTTTGGAAAAGAGTGTAGAGACTATGACCTACTCAATTCCCCTGAGTCTGAGGGCAGGAAGTGATCCAAAGATGATAGAATAACAGAATAATTCCTATCCTTTGTTACTATCACAGAATGCTTTTGAGAGATGAAGAAGACAATTCAAATTTGAATGGATTTCCATTATTTTGCCCTCAGAACTGAAGTGCTTAAAGGATATAGACAGCAATACCTATCAAGCGCTGATTTCCCTCCTCCTCGCTGTCTTCCTCCACCACATTTTGTTTTTGTTTGTAAGAACAGATTGTTCTTCTGAGATGTTTCTGAAGCTGGCAGTGCCTCAAAAATGCACTGCTCAGTTATACAAGTGACAGTTTTGAACACTAAAGCTGGCTGGATGCATTACACTCCCAGTTCATCCAAGATGTAATTCAAGACAGGCCATTTATTCAGTTCAACTACATGTAAAGCAGAGTGACTCTGTGCAGGAATGCACAAGATCAGGAAGAAGGCTTTAAGTAGTGTTCATTCATGTTTGCACATGTCTTGTACGGAAGTACAATATGTTAGGGATTTTCTGGGCCAAATGCTTCAAGTTGCTTCAACTTACTTTCTGCTAAATAAACACAATAAATCACAAGCTTGTTTGAAGGTAGAACAGGCCAATTTCTCTCATAAGCACAATAGCCTCTGCAAAGTAATTTCCTCTTGGTCCAGTCTTGTTTGCCTACTGCAAAACCAAACCATGTGACATTTAATGAAAGAGCAGGAGAAGATTTTGCTCATAGATGCGGGCAAAAGAAGCAAAATTTGAGCCATGTGCTCAGCTACCCAAAGAGCTGTCATGTTAACTCTTCCTCCTTGTTCTCACCTCATCTCTGTACTTACCAACATGGTTTTAGAATGTACCAGCACATTGATCTGTAGGTCAAACACTGTCTTTTGTAAACTTTTGGGAGCTATTGACCTCAGAATCATGCAGTCATTAAAACCAGACAGGTGACCACAACAACTGACTAAAAACAGGCAAGGAAAAAGAGTTGAGTCCACTATCCAGGGAAGGATGGGGCCTCAGGGCAAGGTTCTTCTGTGTCAACAATCAGCAGAAAACCTCAGCTTAGCTGCAGAGCGGCCAAGAAAATCTGAGAGTGCACTCAGAGCTGAGCAGGTGGGAGAGGGACATGACAGGGAGGCCATGAAGACACTTAGCAAGGAGGCAGAAACAGACCATGTTCATGCCACCTGCCTGGGTGGGGAATTTGCAGAGATAGGGTCTCAGGACTGCCAAACAAAGCCCTCAGGACTTCAGGGCTATTGAGCCTTTGCTCCCAGGCCTTAGATTCTCTGCAACTGAAGAACTTAGGTGATAATTAACAAGGATTAAGCCATGCAGAAGGTATAAAAGCTCACATTAGAAGGCTAGTTTATGACACTGTTCATTAGGCAATTGCTTGACATCAAAAAAAACCCCAACAATGTGGCATTTCCATTGCCTAGTTTTATTATACTGAAGGATTTTATACACCATGTATTCCCTGCTGGGAAATATGATTCCTGAATGTCTCCTTCACCTCTCAAGGGTGTTAACACTCTCAGGGTTCTAAAAATGAGTCTTGCATTTAAAGCATGTCCAGAAAGACTTTGACTAATGCCCCTGTACAGGAAAAGAGGGAGTTTTTCGAAGGAGAACTAAAGTCATCCTGAGCCCTCACTTAATATTGGAGGCAAAACCCATCCCACCAGTTTCCTTTAACGTAGAGTTCTTTAATATGCCAACACATTCATTTCCATACTCCCACCATGATATCTTGGATGCTTTCCTAGAGGCAGCATGACAGCCAAGAACTCATGCTTGCCATCATCACCCACTGAAACAGAAGAAGTGGACAAAAAGGAACTGTGATGCTCAAGCCGCTTGTGAGCAAAATGGAACTCTGATGATCTCCTGGGGTTGAGGAACATGGACCAACACTGGACAAGGACCAAGTGCATGAAACCATTCAAATCCTTGTGTATGTACATGTGTATGTGTATAAGTATGCTACAAAACAGGAACTACAGGTAAAGAGATTTAGGAGCAGAGGAACAAACTATGAAGGGGGAAAGAGAATATTTGAAAAGAGGCAAAAAGGCCTCATCTATGCTATTTTAGCACCATAAAAATGTCTTGGTTTGTCACTTTGCTGGAGAGAGGAGGATAAGAAGGCAAGTATTATATTATTTCAATCGATAACAGCTGCAAATGTGAATCAGATTAAAAGAATGAGTCATTCCCATTCTTGTGGTCAATTACCAAAGTCTGCTGAGGCAGCTGATGCTAGAAGTTTCATCAGTAGAATTTCATGATCTATAGTCCTGAGGGTGACTCAAGTTTTGAGCAGCCAGACCTTGGCCCATCACCTGAATTGGAAAGGGATTTCCTGCCCTCACCCAGCTGAAGGACTGGGGTCATGAAAGTGCCTCTGCAGGGGAAATGCTGACCCTGTTGCAAAACCCCAGCACTGCAAAAAAACACTGGCACCACTGTACATCCTGGTTTTTGGGAAGAGAAGTGTGGAAAAGAGATGAAGCACAATGAGTGTTGAACCCTTCTCTTCCTGGATTTGGTTTATCAGAGCAAGAGAGCCATAAGCAGGATCTAGGATTTGTCTTCTTATATTTTTGCTTCCCATCAGTAAATACAGGGGGTTTGGTGCTGGCTTCTCAATTGGAACAGGAGTAAAGACAGATATCTCAAAATATTTCCCTGTGATCCCTTGGATATTTACATCAGTTTTGGCTCTGTGAAACAGCACAAAGGCAATTTCACTTCTCAGAAGAAAAATCTGCACCTCTCATGAAGTCATCTCTATCCAAGAGCAGCTGCTTACAGCATACTTCCATTTCCTTCCGTGGACTCTGAGTTTGCTGTCAGCTCACAGCCCAGCAGCTAAACACAGAGTCTTGGCTCCTCTTTCTGCCACTGTCCTGGGCCAGAGAAATCAAGGAAAGAATGGAGAGCACAGATAGTTCAGAGGAGTGTTTGCCTGTACAAAATATCCTTCCCAGCTAGGAAGTCTATTTGCCCTTTGGCAACCTTAACTCTTTGCACAGAGAGCTTCATCATGTTTTTGCATTGAGGACCTTTGAAGTGAAAGGCAGTAACTCTTTTGACCCAGGCATATTGCAACACCACCTCCCTTAAATAGCCACAAGCCCTTGTTGTTCTCATCCCTCTGTTTTATTGTAATGAGGCATTACCCTTGCAACCCTTTTGACATTTAGGCAGGGAAGGGATCTGGTAATTAGCCATACATCGCATTTTTAGTGGAAGTTTGCCTCAGAAGCCCTGTTTTTCTAAAGCTGACCTGTTGAGTGATTCAATAGGTTCGTATTAATATATGGCACAGTACAGCTCCATTGGTTAGCACCCTAAATCTGCCAGATGGCTCATTAGAAAGATAAGCAGCAGAAGAAAATTCACTACCAAAGGTTGCATTGTGGCAGCAGCATCCATTAGGCTGAAGTTCACAGCAAGTAGCTACCATGCCTTGGCATTTTTGGGTACACTGCAGTTTCAACCAGGATGCAGGAGAAGATCAAATTTAGAAAAGTGGGGCTTTAAATAGAGGTTCAGTTCAAAAATAAACTGTACCCTTGAAAGTTATGTTCCTATGATAAATTTAGAAACAAGAACAGAATAAAAAATTTACTAGCATTCTCAGGTGACAGGCAGTGTAGTCAGGTGGACATCCCTGGGTATGACATGCTGTTTCAAATACAGACTTCCAGGAAAAGCAGGGGCAGGACGATGTCTTCTTTTTCTGTTTATTGCACAGTGCTAAGAACATCAGAGATGTGTGAAAAACTATAAATCTTCATATGTAGGCAATCTGTCTCAAATGGCCTGACAGCTCATGTCTATAGTTTTGTGTATACTGGTTGTCTCCTGGTTTCCAAGTAATGAGTATCTCGGTGGCCAAATTTTCAAACCTCTGCTTCCAACTAGGCACAGAAGTAACAGCCTATTCAGATGTGCTCTACCCATAACAGCTTTGAGTCTGGCATGCTTGGACAGATTTTTAAAAGCACTTGACAATAATATTCCAACAATAGCCTAAAAAGAACTGGGTAAGATACTGAGCCTAAAAATTCCATGGTGGAAAAAGTACATTATTTCCAACATCTAAATTTCATTTCAAAGAAGCAAACTTGTTTGTGTCAGAATCCAGGGAAGAAGGAATTGAACACAGAAAGAGAAATAAAAATGGATGCTTGTTTAATTTGCAGATGGGAATAATTTTTCTGCTCACTGATATTCTATGGGAGAGTCCATCCAATGTTTTGTTTATTTCTGAAAAGCATTCACCAAAAAAATGCAATAATGTATGATATATTAACTACACATTAGCTCTTGAGTTTAAACTGCAACAAAAATACTTTCTGCAAACTTTCAGCTTGTTGAAGATACTGAAGAAAGTTATTTGTTGTTGGCCTAGGCTGGTGTTTTTCCAGCTGTTTGAAGAATTGACACAAATCAGAAAATCAATTATTCATCTGACTCGAATACTATGTTTTGGCATTGCTTTAGGTTTTTTCAATTTATCTCTACTTTTAGAAGAGTTTACGATGAGAGAGAACAAAAATTCAGTCCTATACATTTCCCTGAAAATATAATTTACTGGATGAACTGGGCAAAAAGAACTTCCTGCTCCTGCAGGTGATTGTATCTCAGATAGGAAACATGAGGACAGACTATCATTTTATGCAGATAAGGAAAGTATAATGAACCAACTTAAAGACATCCTATTCTTCCTACTGTATTTAAAAATTTGCTTAAGGAAAAGACAGGTTGGGTTGGTATATTGCAGTTGTTGTATTATACAACAAGATACATTACACTACATTTCTCATTACCTGTTGCTGACATTCTTACCAGTTCATGTCACTGATTGGTTAGACTATCATATATTTATATTATATGTTCAAATTACTTATACAGTTAAAAAAAGAAAGGTTTCCATATATGCTTTCTTTTCAGGAAGAGAGAGTAAAAATATAATAAAGCTTCTTTTGGTAACAGAAATATGGTGTTAAATATAGGAAAAAGTGGTTTGCGCTGCATTATAATCATTAAGCTTCAGTTAATTTTAGTAATATTTATGACAATTATCTTTCCAGGTATTGAATCTGGTCTGGGTGTACCTTTAATTATGTAGTTGATAGCTTCTCATGGGTTGGTATTGGGACTGTTGCTTTTTAACACCTTTGTCAGCAAGTTGAACACTGGGATTGAGTGCAACCTCAGCAAGTCTGCCAGGGATCCCAGCCTGCTGTAGTGGGAAGGGATGCCATCCAGAGGGATGTGGACAGGCTTGAGAGGTGGGCAGAGTAAAGTTCAATAAAATCAGGTGCCAGGTACTGCACCTGGGGCGAGGCAATCCCAAGCACAAATCCAAAGTGGGTGGAGAATTGATTGAGAGCAGAACACAGTCCCTGGAGAAGGAATTGTGGGTGTTGCTTGTCAAGAAGCACAACATGACCCAACCATGGGCACTGACAGCCCAGAGAGCCAAACGTGTCCTGGGCTGCATCCAGAGCAGTGTGGGCAGCAGGGCCAGGGAGGGGATCCTGCCCCTCTGCTCTGCTCAGACCCCACCTGCAGGCTGCACCAGCTCTGGGGGCCCAGCACAGGAGGGACATGGACCTGTTATTCTGAAACTCATTAAAAGGAAATTTTTGTGACAGCACAGTTTTTGTCAGAGCCAGCATGGGTTCAAGAGAGGGAAGTGCTGCTTAACCAGCTTAATTCCCTTTTCTGAGAAGATCACCCATCTGGCTGGCCAAGGGGAGCAAGAAGATGTGGTAATTTTGGATTCTAGCAAGTGTTTTCATAGTGCTTCTCACAGTATCTCACTGGACAGCTAGACATGTCTGTGATATTTTGGGTGCCCAATTGCTTGACTCAAAGAAGTGTAGTAAATAAGGTCACATCAGGCTGGTAGCTAGTCACCACCAGGTACCCCAGGGCTCAGTTTTAGGGCTAGTACTCTTCCATATTTTTGCAAATTGTCTGTATCAGGAGTCAAACAAACCCAAACAAAAGCAAAAAAGCTAACAAAAAACCCTCAAAAACAAACAACAAACAAACAAACAAACCAACAAACAAAAATTCCAAACTAAACCAACCACTTATCCCCCTTGAAAAAAAAAAAAAACAACCAAAACCAACCAACCAACAAACAAACAAATGACTACTAAAACCAAGGGGGATAGTAAAAGGGGAAAAAGAAAACCTCAAGGAGAGAAAGCAGAAAATCTTTACAAGAGAGCAAAGTCAAGACTACACATGCTGCCTGGCTAAAAAGAGAATTCAAGATGACACAAGAAAGTCCTGATAGCTTTCCAAAAGCAAGGGTAAAAAAAGAGGTGTTAAAACATGCAGAGATGAATAGAGCAAGCAAAGAACCCATGGCAAGCGCAGACAAAGAGAAGCATATTGCCAGTACATTCTGCCTTCTCTTCAGGGGCTTTCAAGGACACCAGGAAAAGGGAACAAGTGAGTTCACTAAGAAAGAAAAAAAATTCCATGAACACCCTGTTGATCCAGGAAGACTGCTGTTGACAAAATGCCTTTGACTCATAACACTCTGTGAAATTTTCCCAAAGCAGGGTACCTTGACCCCAGTACTGATGTTGCTATGATAGGAGACTTTCACACGTAGCCAAAATGTGGGAAAGTTTAGGGGTTTCACACCTGTCGTGAAAGGTACCTTTCAGGGCAGGGTATCAGGGAGGTCTACGCACAGCCCTGTCACGAGATCTGTAAAGTAGGAAATGGAGGAAAACATTTCTAGAAGGACAGTAATAACTGATGCTAATCTTCATGGTCACTTCAGAGTTTTTGCTAAGTTTCTTCTCCTTCTCTTGCTACCTGAGCTGTTTACAAACCTATCCCAAAATAAGCCCTCACTGACAGATCTTTTCCCCTGCATTATAGTGTGATCCCAGACCAGGAGAAACTAATTCCCTGAGCGTGGCTGATCCTCTGCTGGGAGATGAAACGGGCCTTGAATACTGCCCACATCTCCAGGGCCTATCCTTGTCCACTGTAGAGGAGCCAAGGATCTGACTGTGCTGCTTCCCTGGCTGCCGGCAGATCAAGCTGAGGTGGTGATGCGGTGCCTGGGACCCCACCTTGCAGACTGGTGTCAGTCAGCCAGGTCCTGCCACTGCCAGCCAGTAACACCTCCCAGAGGTGGGGCACTGTCTTGGGTTGCAATATATAACCAAAAGTGTGTATTCTATTCCCAGTCTGTTGAAGCCAGTTGAAGAGGTGTTTTTTCTTTTAATTCCAGGGGGGAAGGGGTGGGTGTCTTCTGTTAATGGGCAGCTGTTAAAACTACCTGGGGCAACGTTCTTATCTCTTCCAGGACCCATCCTCCCTCCAGGGGGGATATCTGCTGTTAATGGGCCATTAAGGCTCACTGCATGAGTGATAAAATTACATCATCCCACTGGGAGATGATTCACTCAGTGAGAGGAGCCAAGCATTTCTACCTGGATAAAACTTGAGATGCAGAACACCAGCACAGCCTGTTTTCCACTGGATTCATAGAGGGAGACCAGACCCATCTTATCACTACTGGACCCTTTCTATGGGATCATCACTGCTCCAACAGAATCACATCTGTTACTCCAGGAGGATTTATTTGGACTGGTTCTAACACCCTGACCAACAGGGTGTCAGGTTGTATTCTGACTCTGTCAGGGTTTCTAGGATTTTTACTTGTTTGTTTGCTTATTTTTTGTACTACTACATTTGTATTTTTAATATTCCTGGTAAAGGACTATTATTTCTATTCCCGTATCTTTGCCTGAAAGCCCCTAATTCCAAATTTACAATAATTTGGAGGGAGAGGGGTTCCATTTTCCATTCCAAGGGAAGCTCCAAGTTTCCCTGGTAGACACCTGTCTTTCCAAACCAAGGTACTCAAGGCAGACGTTTCCCACAGGTAGCAGCTGGGTCCATGAGATCTGAGAAAGTGGTTGCTGCAAGCAACAACCAGAAGTGTATGAAGCATGCTGTGTTGTAAGCACTCCATGCAAGCAGCTGATGGGCTTTTTGTGGGATATATTCTGGGATTTTACTTGCATGCCAGAAGAGCACAACTGAATTGGGAATTGCTCTTACATCGATTTTAGCAGGATAGCAAATAAAGCAATAATTTTAATTACAGTAAAACCATGTCACAAAGCTAACCTTTGGCAGATGTTTTTGCAACTTGGCTGGATTTGAATGGATTCATCTTGCACTCAGATTTGAATCTGGGTTTTACCCCTTAATACTTAATTTTTTTTCCATTTAATGTAATTTCATTCTATGCAACATCCACAGCAAGAACTTCTGTCATGACATAGAGCCAGCTGGATGTCATTGCACCATTCACTTCATCTGGGCTATCCTTCAAGATC
Organism: Sterrhoptilus dennistouni; assembly: GCA_013397095.1. Classification (NCBI taxonomy): domain Eukaryota; kingdom Metazoa; phylum Chordata; class Aves; order Passeriformes; family Zosteropidae; genus Sterrhoptilus; species Sterrhoptilus dennistouni. The sequence goes on along the minus strand of VWZU01004885.1, from coordinate 223,287 downwards.
AAGGATATTTGTTTGTTTGTGTGTTTACATATTTAGCCAGGCTGAAAAAATCAGCTTTAAGAGGGGGACACAAAGACCCCTTGATCTTGAGCAACAATCAGCAATGAGCTTTTGATTCCTGCACCTGCTTATATTGATTTGCCCTGGCTTACAACTCAAAGCTTTCTTCCCAAGCAGAAGGACAAAGAAATACCTCCTTTATTCATTATTCAGATTATTCCATCCTGTTCTTTAAGATGAAAATTTATGCTTTCCACACCTTTCTAAGGTATAGAGATTGCATTTTTCCTAGAGCTGTGATGAAAAGAGAATTCCTTGTTTACTCATCAATGGAACAGCAGAAGTGATGGGGAAACACCACTGAAGAATCACTCAAAACAATGGATTTTACTTCTTCAGAAGAGCAATAATGTGGAGTTAAACAGAATTGCAGAGTTATAGCACAAGTGAACCTAACTGCCCCCACATTTCATTCCTGCAATTCTCTCATTCACAGAAGCTGTCCTCTGACTGCACAGCCTGCAGCTCCTTCCTCTAGGCTATCTTCAGGTATCCTTCTCCAGAGGCTGCTGCACAGCCCTGTTTCCTTTAGTTTTTATTCCTATAGGCTTTCATCCTAGCTCCACTGTCAGACTCTTTCCTGTTTTGTAACAATAACTTGTCTCAAATAGTCATCAGATTTTATTTCCTAATTAGAGACATGTAGGCAGTACAACACACACAACGCCAATAGCCTGGTATTATTTATGGTTTGTGGATGTTTATCTAGTACCTGCCAAAACTGTGACTTTTATTCCTGCCTGGCATAATGTTTTGGCAGTCTTTTGACATCAAAAGAGAGATAGCTAATCCTCAACCATGACTCAATGAAAATCAAAACACAACACTCCTTTGTAAACTTGGAAAGTGATTACCACTCAGTGTTTCACAGAAATTACAATACAAAGAACAGAAAAAAACCCAAAGATGGGATTTGATTTGAAAGGTCTGTCTTAAGACCCTAGAATCCCATTCCATCCATGCATGTGATGGAAAGGTTTTAGCAGCAACACTTTTGCTAAGTAAACAATGGCAAGTTAAGACAGAATAGAAAGTATTTCCATTCCACTGGCATCTAAACAGCAATAATTTATGCCTAGCAATTTGCTATGAATAGCTTTCATAGCAAATGGGAAAAGTTCTGAAACTTCACAGGCTGCTTAAATTTTAAGTTGCCTGTGTTTAAGGAGGTTTAACTTAAATGAAAATAAAAATGAAAGATGCAAAAGTGACCTCCTATTTTTCCCCATATCTAGAAAAATATTAGTGTTCTCCTTTTACAATCATGTAACAATTTAGCCTTTCTGACAGAGATTAGTTTCACAAATCCACATTAAAAATTGTTTTAAAATAATTTCTACCTAACTGATTAATATCTTGCAATTCCAAAAGTTTAGTGCCAGCCATATTGTTTAAAAAACAAGTTTCAGATAAATTCCTAAGGTGAATACCAAAAAAGGGAAATAGAAGCAATAAATTAGTCATATCTCCTTGTCAAACTGTTTTCAATTTTGAATACTCATGCAGAAGGCAACACTCAAAATTTCCAGTTTCATATCTTGCAATATCTTTAGAATATGTGCCTTCATCTTTCAAACTAGAGTAGAGAAGAAAGTCATAAAAATATCAAATTACGCAGTGGAAATCTTATGGACTTGTATCTGATAGGAGGACTTACCTTTCAGGTTGTATATGCAAAGTATTATTTGTATGGTTCAAAAAATATGCATGGCAGATCCTATATAACTGTGTAACTATATACATGTGTATATATATATATATGCATGCCATAACAAATCTGACAAATGTTATGACAAAAATCTGTTTGTTCAGGGCAAGGTTTCAGAATAAAAGAGTTTTGGCCGAATTGAATCATCTTTACATATCTAAATCGGCAGCAATGCTGAAATAGGTGAAGATCTTAGTGCACTTTTAGAAACAGTCTCCTACTTCCAGCAATGTTTCTAACTTCCCTCCTATAGAACTACCATTTGAGGGCTGATGTGTAGAAAGGAAGAGAGCTTGTGGGTTCCAAAAACAGACACCTCTTGCATACAACTAAGTGTAATTCCAGCTAAAATGGTCCCTGGGAGAGGCAATAGCAAGAAAAAAATTACCACAGAGAGTAAACCAACGTGCATAACCTCAGAGGTTGTCTCAACAAAACTTCTGGAGATGTTGCATGTCTTCAATAGGGAATGAACCTCAGCCTTGCACAACCCTAGCTGTCTGGGCAGTTTAACCACTGTACTTGAATGGATCTGCAAGCCCTCACTGCAGCAGCTCCTTACCTCATTTACTGCAGCACTATCATATTTCACTGAATATGATAAGGATGTGAAGGATAAGGAACCCAGGTGGCTGATTTCCCACAAGCTCTCTGATGTCTGTTGCAGAGCTGTGAAGTGTTCTTTATGTGATTTTTAATTTTAAAGAGTTGCTACTTATGACCTCCAAACCTACATCCCAAACAAGGACACACTCTGAATTTATTTTGAGTACTGAAAGAATGCATCTCATAATCATACTGCTTTCAGCTGCTTACCCTCTCTGCATTCAGCTTTCTAGCAAAATATTTTCCACACGTGTTTCTGTGTGAAACTTCTAGTATCTAATATAGAAAATGTGCTTTATCTCTGAGGGCACAGGAATCTTGAAACATGGATCTTGTGGATAGTTAGAGAAAAGGAAATGTATCAATTTAAGCCGATGGGCAAGAGGCAACAATCACAAGTGATAGCAAGGAAAATTCCAGTTGGATATAGGGTAAAAAAAAATTGCCATATGAGTAGTTTAAGGACAGGCGAAGTTGCCCAGAAATGTTGTGCAATCTCTATCCCTGGAGTATGCCAAGATGTGATTGAACAAATTCCTAGCAAAGCTGGCTTTGAAATCAGACCTCCTTGAAGCAAGAGGCTGAGCCAGATGACCTGTAGAGTCTCTTCCACTCTCAGCTATGCTGCGGCCCCACATTCTTCCCACAGCATCACCTTTCAGCACAGCTGGCATGCCAGGCTGCATCCCAGAGCAGATCCTGGGAACAAGCTTATCATGTGGCACTGTGCAATTCACATCACAAAAATTTTACTATCACTCAGGCTAAACACTTGCTACCTTAATTTCATCCTGATATTTCATGGTAAATTTTCATGTGATGGCTATAATTCAATTAAAAAATGAGCATTACAACTTTAAAATATGCAAAGTATTCCATTTTGTTATCTCTATAGTAAATCATTCATATCTAAAGCTCAATCTTCCCTATTAAATCACATCTAAGCCCCATAATAATTTTCCATTTTCTTCTATCATTTGGCTGCCATCCAAAAGCAGATGGTAAAGGTAAAATCTTGGCTCCTCTGCATCCAATGGAACATTCTAAAATTGATTTTCATCATGTCAAATTTTCATAGAACCATTATAGATTAGTTTGGATTGGCAGGGACCTTAAAAATAATTGAGTTCCAACCTCTTCTGCCAAGCAGACCTGGTTGGCAAGAACTCCATTTGACCTGGCCTTGAACACTTCTAGGAATGGGGCATTCACAGCTTTTCTGGGCAACAGGTGCCTCACCACTCTCTACTTCGTCCTAACATCCAATCTAAATCTCTCCTTTTTTAGGGTTTTAAATTGTTCCCCATTATCCTATCACTATTTTCCCATGCAAAAACCACTCTCTGCCTCTTCTGTAAGCCCTCTTCAAATACTGGCAGATTGCTATAAAGTCTAGTCAGAGCCTTCTCTGCTGCAGGCTGAACAACCCCAGCTCTCTCAGTCTGTCCTCACAGGAGAGGTGCTCCAGCCCTCTGATCATCTCTGTGGCCTCCTCAGGACTCACTCCAGCAGGTCCATGCCCTCCTTCCTTTGCTGGGCCCCCAGAGCTCGTGCAGCCCTGNAGCTCGTGCAGCCCTGCAGGTGAGGTCTCAGCAGAGCAGAGCAGAGCAGAGCAGAGCAGAGCAGAGCAGAGCAGAGGGGCAGGATCCCCTCCCTGGCCCTGCTGCCCACACTGCTCTGGATGCAGCCCAGGACACGTTTGGCTCTCTGGGCTGTCAGTGCCCATGGCTGGGTCATATCCATCTTTTCATTCACCAAAACCTACAAGTCCTTCTGGGCAGGACTTCTCCCAGTGAGATCATCTCCCAGCCTGTGCCCTTTTCTGGGATTGCCCTGGTCCAGATGCAGCACCTTGCACTTGTTGAATTTCCTGAGGCTCTCCTGAGCCCACTGCACAGGTTTGTCCATGTGACTCTGGATGGCATCCTGTCCTGTAGTGTCAACTGCACTGCTCAGCTTTGTGTCATCTGCAAACCTGCTGAGGATACACTGGATCCCTCTGTCTGTGTCGCTGATAAAGACACTGAACAGGACCAGTTCCAGGACAGCACCCTGAGGAACACCACTCTTCACTGGCCTCTACCTGGACTTGGAGCCACTGGCCACAGCTCTCTGCCTGAGTCCATCCTCCCAATTCCTTATCCACCAAATAGTTTACCCCTCAAACCCACGTCTCTCAAGTTTAGAGATAAGGATGCCATGTGGGACCATGATGAAAACCTTACAGAAAACTAGATAGATAATGTCTATATCTGTGATTAATATATTCTTGTGTGTTTAAAATTTCCTGAAACTTTCTTCATTTATTATTTTTTAGATTGCAAACAGATAGCATTTATATACATCTCTATGCATGCCTGACTCTGATTTTTCAGTGCAATTCTGCTCACAGTTTTCTGTATTTCTCTCCCCAGAAACTCTAGGTAAGATGTCCTTGACATCTGAGTATCTACTAACTGATACTCAACTTATCCCTCTCTCCAGAATCCAGTTCTAGTTTTACCTATATTCTGTGTCTGGAGCCCCAGTCATACGGCCTGTTGTAAAACCATTTGCAAGTCATGTCAGTTAATTACTAGGCAAAAGTTCTATATGTCCTAAGTTGTGACTCCTCTTCAATTCTTTCTATTTGGACAATATGTGACTTCCCAGAAGGAAAACAAGCCACAAGGCCAGTCTGAATTCCTTGGTGATCTGCTTTTACCACATCTGACTTTGTTTTATTAGATATATGCACAATTAGAGCTGTAATTATGGCTCCTATTATCCCATCCTTAGTAATCTGGTGACAGATGTTCCCTCTGGCATTTGGTAGTTCTTAGATACAAGATAAGACAGATAAGTTAAGGAAGGTAAGATATTAACCTGGATTGTCAACACACCATTGTCCAATGACAAGCAGAAATGTTAGGTGATCATGAGAAGTGGAAAAGAAAATTGTTATGCTCAGCCATAGACACTGAGATTCTAACAGGGATGAAATAGTACATGTGAGTGCATTTATGGAAAACCAGATGAGAGCTGCTGGATGGGTGGAGGCATATGCCCAGCAACATTATTTAGAAAAATAAAACTGGCTGGAAATAACAACAAAAAAGCTTACACATGTGAAGGAAAGACAGGGATGTAGAAATGGATTTTTTTTCTTCACACCAACTAGCTTGTTTTCTCATGGCTTTTCCCTCCTTCCTAGATTTCTTTCAAGAATACTTAACAATTGTTTGGAAGATAATGTGTTTGTCTGAGATTACCAGAAGGCATAAGGATCTCTTCAAACCAGGTTCTGTATTCAACATGAGAAGTTTAGGTAATTCAGTAGGGTGCATCAATGAATCCAAAAAAAGCGATGGGAATCTGCAGAAAACTCAAAGAAAAATATCTCAAAGGAGAGACTCTTAATATGAAATTATTCTAGAAAGTGTGGAAACAGGGCTCTATTTCTAAGAATAGTCCAAGGCAGTAAAGAAGCAAGAAGGGAATCTGGATGCATGTTGTCACCTACTTGCCCTTAGCAATCACAGTGAGGCAAGCTCTCATACGTCAGTTTTGCATATTGAAGATGAAGTTCTGATTTCAGTCTGAAAGGAGAAGAAGCAGGCAAGAGAAAAAGTATTTCAAGTTTGGTTTTTTTTGTTTTGTTTTGTTTTGGTTTTTTTTTTAATGGTATCACAGTCCATGGAAACAGAAGTAATTAGTGAAGATTTCCACAGCAACTTCTTCATATAATGTCATAAAAACATAAAAACCCCCAGAGTTAAAACAACTCTTCTGTGACTGAGCCTCAGGGCTAAACTGTGTCTTCCCTGGCCAGTACAGATTCCTGTATGAAGTATGCTTCTCCACATAGCCTGAATTTTCTGTGCCAGAGTGCATTTCTGAGTAGACTAAGGAAGACCTTTATAAGCTCACCAAACTGATATCCAGGTCAAACTTCAAGTTTAGGATTCTTCAGCACTGGGAAAACAATGCAGCTCTTCCACCCACCTTTAATAAGATGTCACTAGCCCCCTGCAGGAGCAAACATATTAATACACTAGTCTTGGGTAAAATAATAAGGCATGGGAAGGCTTTGAGAAGAGACACTGCTGCAGACCTGCTGGTGCCATCTATGCTGCTTTTTGAGCCTTCTCTCCTGTTATGTCCTGTGGCCTCTCTCCCTTCCTAACAAAGGTCCTCAAGGAATATCCACAGAATGTGAGGCACATCAGCACTGCACTCAAGTTTCCCACTTCTGTCTCACAAAGCCACTAAGGTATGTTTCCAGCTTCCCANAAAACCACACACACAAAAAAAAACCCCAAAAAAACACAACCACCACAACAAGAAGAAAAAAAAATAAAACCAACAAAACTTGTTCCCTCCAAAACTCCACAAAAAATTAAAAAAACCCAACCAACCAAACAAACCAACCACCCCAAAACAAAAGTAAACCAACCATCCCCAATGCACCCCCCTCCCCCAAAAAAAAAAAAAAAAGAGAGAGTGAAAAAACATGGAGAGAAGATGTGAGTCAGAGGTGTGTTCTCCAAGCTATCAAACTTTCATTCCCAGGGCTGCTATCAGAGAGCAGTAGTACCTGTTTGCATCCATACCTGGCATCCCACACTGGTCTGGAAGGCTGTCACCTGGTCCTGAGGTACATGTGTGTGCTTATGTGCACATGTGCATATGTGTAGATGTGTATGTGGAAGACGAATTTTAGGCAGAAGGTTCTTGCCTGGATGCTGAGTCAGGGAACCAGCTGCTCGTCATCAGGTAAAGCTGTCTTCATCCCCAACAGGAGGCAAAATAAGTCACTGCACTTCAGGACAGCTCATGTTTAATTTCCTCACTTGCAGAGGCCATTGGATAAGAAGAGGTGACAAACCTAAGCCTCTCCACACTCCCACAGCCATGTGGAGCTCACCAGACAGGAAAGCTCTTGCCTTGAGTCCTGTACTTCAGCCTTCTCTGGAGCTGGCAGCTGGTGCAAAGTTAGGTCTGAATGCCTGTAATTGAGAGAGTAGTGAAAGAGGAGCAATGTTTAACAAGCTGCTTACTTTAAAAGTCTTGCTGGACATCTCCAAATGAAGGTGTGCTGGAACTGGCAGTGTTTTGCCCACGGAAACACAGGGCCCTCAGAAAGCCATGTGTCACTGTGTCCCTTCAGATCAGCCTCCAGATCAAAGTGACAGCTCTGCCTGGGAGATCCCTGCATACAAGAAAGAAAGAGGCAGTGTAGCTGCCACAGGGAAAATCTGATGAAAGAAGAACAACATAATGGCACTGTAAGTTCCCTGTGGCAGCTCTGCCTCCTTGCAGCTGCCACTTTCACCTGCCCTGTACTCCCAACCCTGAGGCTCCTGGACCAGCCAATACAACCAAGCCAATGAGAGACATAGTTCTTGAGTTAATGCAGGTATATTTAGGAAGGACCTTTCCCAGGTGGAGCTCTGAGTCTAACCCTGATGAGCCCCTATACCCTCTGAACCCCTTTGGCTCTGAGGAAAAGGGACACACCCCTCACTTTCTCCAGTAGGGTGAAGAACCAAGTAAGAGCAAACACCACACATCTTGTGACAAAGTGGTTTGGGTGGAAGTCTCCACTTGTGGTCCCATGACCTAGGCTGGCTGCCTGGGTGTGGGAAGGGTGGAGACTGGGGTGTGGTTTCTGCTTGCAGAGCCAGTAGTCAACCCTGCAGCTGAGTCCTACAGCTCTTGCAAAACCTCAATCTGCAACACATCAGCGTAGGTAGTACTGACCAGGAAAATGGAACTGGTACGCAGCACAGAAGCAAGAGTGCAGGAGGGATTGTGTCTGTATTTGATGACTTTGATTTTGAGGTGCAGATGGATTTTTTTAAGTAAAGGATAATGTGATGCCATCACCTCTCTGCCATAACTGAAGACTGTGAGGCTGACCACCTTGACAAGCTGAAGCAGTACAGGTTGCAGGTTCCTGAGCTGTTCAACCCCTCCAGCAAGGGGACAGAACAAAAGAGAGAAAAATGAGCAAAATGGTGCCTAAGGGGAGGTTTTGTAGAGATTAGAAGGTCTATGTGTCTTGAAGGATGTTCCATGCTCTTGACAAAACCAGTCTTGTCTGGCTTTCCTCCACATGCAAGGATCCCTGTTCCTGTGCTACAGCTGCTGGTAGCTGTGCTTTTGTTCCCTGCTGCTGTGGCAGGATCTGCCCTCCACCCCTGCTCAGCACAGCAAGGGCAGATGGGTGGGGTGCTGGATGGCTCTGGGGCAGCAGCTCCGGCAGTGACAGCAGCTGGAGGGAGAAAATGAGATGCCATGAGCATGCATGTAGCCTGCAGGGGCTACTGCTGTGAGTAGCCTATGCTGTACAGCTGGCAGTGGAGCTGAGTATCCCAGTCACAACTGTGTGCATGAACTCTGCTTCCCTGTGCCATGGAGACTTCAAGGACTGCACAGACATACTCTGGTCTAGAGATGAAAGTCTGTGCTGACCTGTTGTGTCTGTAAATCATAGTCATTCTGATATAGCTTTTCCCAGGTGTGATGCTTGGGGGTGTCCATAACCCTGGAGGTTTCTGCCCAGAGTTCCACTTCAGTGTATCCCTAAGGTGTCCTAAGGGTGATTCAAGACAGAACTCCACAAAGCTGATGGATGAAGTCGTGAAGCTGTGGTAAAGTATCCAGGGTCTCATTGTCTCTAAACTGACCTTAAGCCACTGCATTTCTTTTGTTTCAGATTCTCAGATACAAAAGAAAAAAAATATGCCTTATGTCTCAAGGGTACTTGTAAGTTATGCCTGTTAATTGGTATAACACATACAATTATGGTAAATAAACCTATATAAACAGATAAGAAATACTGCTGTGTTTAAGCAGAGGAAAATGTCATTCAATGACCATCAGCAGAGACAGTAAATATACCGGTTTCTTCAGAAAGTGGTCTCTCCAGTGGTGCTGTGATCTAAGTAATTATGTCTGACATTAGATCACTCTCAGTGCATGGAAATAAATCTTTTTGTAAGACTGTCTATTTATACACTACAGTGTAGGCAAACGTGAGCTCTGTCTCCTCCTACTCCAAGCTAAAAACCCCATCTATTAGTGCAGAAAACACGAGGTAAGTGCCACAGGTAAGCTCCAGGAGCAAACTGTGTTGGCCTGCAGAGACTGATGGCTGAACCATTCTCCTGGCCCTCATTGCCACAGTATGACAGCTTCCTGCAGAAAGCCCCCGCATTCTCTAATGCAACAACAGCCAATCTGGGGAAAGTAGTTTGAAGCAGCTACAAAACCAGCAAGTGAAAGGAGGGAAGCGCAGTTCTGCTGCGCCTGTGATGGATATTTGCTGACTCCCGTTCATTGGAATATTTGAAGCACTTTACACTGAAATCAGAGGAAGTCAGCTTTGAAAGAAGAAAATAATGCTCAAAGAAAGGATGTTTGCCTCTCTACCAGGCTGATTTTCCACAGTCCATTTCTGTGTGTCTGAAGCCAGACATTGATAGCAGAAGCCCTGGCACTGAGCACCTCTCTCAAGCGTGCAGCACCGGCAGCTGCTGCTGTCAACTCCACAAACAGGAGCAAACCCTGCAGCCTCTGGCAGCCACAGACCACCAGATTTGTCCTAACTCACTTTTTCATTTTCCTCCAGTGTTTCAGAGTTCCAGTAGTCCTTAAAAGATTTACACTTATGAAAAAATAGTAACTAGTTGAGCATCAGCAGCTGAAAAGGTGTATTTCTAAATAAACTGCTGGAATTCTTTCAAGAAGGAATATGATCTGATGTAAGTGCCTGAGAAGGTTTTATAACAACGTTTTTTCTCTTCCAAAATCTCTACTGACTGTTGATTTTATAAGAGAAAGAATCTTTTACTTTTATTAAAGAAAATCCTACATTTAGAGCTCCCCTTTTAATCTAGGAGATTTCTGACATAAGGACGTCATGTTTCTTCATGTTAAAATGTTATTAAAATATGCTGTTGACAGATGCTTTGCCAGTAGTGATTTCCCCTGGGAAAATGAAGTAGTATAGACTTCCTTCCTCATCTGAGAAAAAAACCCAAAACATTCAAATGTGTTTTTCCAGGCAGCTGGTCAAGGAAGCAGGTGTCAGACTCACAAGAAAGTCTGCAAGTTCTGCATCATAGCCCCCTTCTTCCCCTGCCCAGCTGATGGCAACACCTGACACACACTGAGACTGTTCCTTGTGTTAGCAAGAAAATACTTCCTTGTTGCCCTGAAGCACATTTAGCCTATACTATATATAATTTGACACTAATTTCTCCTGCAAGTTGTACAACTTCCAGTTCACATTGTGTTTATTTCCTGCCACAGCTATCTATCCTTCGTGGAAGCTAACGTTTCTTTGCAAGTTGTCCAGCTGCTTGGTTTGGATACTTGGCAAGCCTGGCTATATTTTCTAATTTTATAAATCTCCTTTCAAGCCTTCTGCCTCTCCTGTCTCCCCCGCAGCATTTATTTATCTGTCTCACTCCCTCATCTCTACAACCAGCTCACTAATCTCACCCATTCATTTCCAAACCAAGTGTCAAAATCCTCATCCCTCCACGCATTTAAACCCTGTAAGGACTTTCTTCCTTGACACACTGGGCTCTGTTGTGCTCTCTCCCTCGCCCTGCTCCTCCTGCCCCAGCAGTACCAGCCTGCTCTCTGCACTCCAGCACAATCTCCCCTTGTTGAGGCAGCCACCGCTGGCTCTCCCTCCCGAGCCATCTGCACCCTCCTCTCCACGGAATCCCGCGGCTGCAGGAGCTGATCTGCATGCCCTCCCTCTGACAATTAATTCCTTTCCTCCATCCATTTCTTTTCAGGCCGTAAATCAAGGATTACTGTTGCTCTCTGTGAAGCGTTTTGGGAGGCAAGCTGGATTAGGCAGTTTTCAGATTGAGGCAGAATCGTGTGTTTTGTTTTTTTAAGAAGCGTTTGACAGGCATTGTCTAAGGGAACAGCTGATGAAAAGGAAGATGTTATAAACACACTAGTTGCTTGAAAAGTTGGTAATTACAAGGTACACATATAGACACAACACACAAGTATTTAGTATTTACATTTAGTAAATACTAAATTTAGCATTTACAAGGGTTAATTCAGAGTGATGTAAGATGTATGTATGTGTGTAAGATGATGTATGCATGTAAGTTGTACGTATGTATCATCATTATTTATTTCCATATACCATTTCCTTATTTTATGTACTTTAGATTTGCAAAGAGGAAATTAAAAAAAAGTGGCAGCTTCTCAATTTCAGTTAAATGTTGGCAAAATTCCTGTTTCTAAAGGTAATTATTGTATGCAGGTAGTTTCCTACAGTAAAAGTTCACAGTGGATAGTACAAAGCAAATCCCTTTCAATACAAGAAAAGGAAATAAATATGAAGAGACAAGATAAAAGCAAGTGGCACAAAGACTTAAAGAAACAGATTTTTCATCACAAAACTCTGAGATCCTGTTAGCAGCCTTGGGAGGTAACGGCAATAAAATTAGAGCTCAGCTTGTCATATTGCCAATAGGTGTTTTTTTAAAAGGTACATTGGTAAAAAAGCTACTTTATCCTGATTTACTGCAGGTCTGTGTTTTTTGTCTCCTAGACAAAACCCAGCTTCCCCCAGGCTTGCAGGCATCCTCATCCTTTCAGAGCACACACTTGGTCCAAGCTGGCCCTGGCACAGGTTGGTGCACACCAGCCTGAGTGGTGCTGGAACCTCACTGCTCTGCTAACCAGATGCTGCCAGCTGCTCAAGGGCACTTATGTTTTAATTCCTAGATGAATCACTAATTTCATTCTCTACTCTACCTGGATAATCACTTTCATAAAAATTATAAGAATTTATCTTTAGGTCTTCCATTCCTCTTCCATGTAATGCTGCAACTAAACAATGGGCTTAAAGCTTACCAGGCAGAAGCTGGCAGGAAAATGGACAGAAGGTGTTAATAGGATCCCCAAGGCCTTGTTCTGGCAGGAGGCCATGTTGCCACTTGGATGGCATCACTGCCTCAGGTTAATTTTAGTCCTCCTCCCTGAGGAGATCTGACACTCCAGTAGTTGTACCCTCTTGGTACAGTCAGAGTATATGGGCAGGAAGGAAAGTAGAGGATCTTGGTTTATGCAGCAAAGCAAGGCATTGGAAGCCATATCTGGGTCTTGGCTATAGTGCTGGATCCAAACTTGCATTTTAAAAAATGTGTAGGAGGGCTTTTCTCCCACACTGCAGTCCAATGCCTGCCTGGTAATTTTAACCTGGACAGGATCCCCTCAACCAAGCTGCAATTTGCACTGATGCTGGCAAATGTACCTGAAGGACATTTCTCAGCCCAGCTGACCTGAATATCAAAAGATACATCTGTTCTAGGAACACTTCCCAGTTCTGGAACACCAATGGATGACCCAGCCCCATCTGTTTGCAGTATTAATGTGAGACCTGGTCAGCCCTGAGCCCTGCCAAGAGAACCAGAATGTATGCCATGGCTGAGAGATACATTACTCCTCAGCTGGATGTCCAGAGCTGGGATTTGAGCCCCTCTCCACAAATGCAGTGAGATATCATGTGCTTCCTTAGATTGGCAGATTGACCACTCTTTGCTCTTACCACCTTTGATAAAATAAAGATGTTAACAGTATTTCTGACTTGACATCTCTTTCTCATCCAGAAAAAAGCAAGGACTGTTCCTGAGCCTGTGTTTTGGCTTTACCTTGATGCCATTTCAGACTTTCACACGTCACATAAATAAAAAAGCATAGTAATATTATATGTGGCTAGTGACAGGAAAGGATCTGCATGGAGAGTAGGGACTCAAAGCCCACATCCAGCTTTGAAACACAATGATGTAGCTGTGCTTTGTGCAATCCCAAGCAGCATCCCTTTTCTGGCATTTACAAGAACGAGGTTGTTTGCCAAAGTCTGATGGCAAAGTGGGATAAGCCTTGATGGAAGGCTGGGCAGACTCCCTGCTGATCCCTTTTGGTTACAGTCAAGGAAAATCTGCTGTGCTGAGTAAATCGCCACCAACAAGGACATTTGTTCCTTTGGTCTTTCCCAAGAATCAGTTAATATATATTTGACAAAGCACCAGGAAGCAGACAGTGATGTTCCCCTGCCACATGGGAGTCAGCACAACATGTATCTGGCCTGCTTGGCACTTATTTTCAGCTCGAGAATATATTGCAATCATAGCTGCATTTGTGTATTTGACCTTCTTCCAGGACTATTTACAGGGTAACAGAATTAGATTAGTAACAGAACCAACCTCGGCCATTATTTTCTGAGACTGATGGCCTACTGGAATTTATATCCAGGACAAATCCTGCCAGTCACCTGGACAGAAGTATAGCACATTGTGTAAGTGATTTGCACACCACCTGCACAAAAGCCAAGAATGGGTTTCTCATTTACTCAGAGGGAAAGTTCATGAAATTTCCTATTAGTACTGTCCTTAAGGGTGATTTTCACTGAAGTCTTAAGCTCCCTGTTAGGCTGTTGGCTCGTGCATAACAAGCCCTGAAGAGCTTAGGACATCCATTTGAAGCCACAGCTGCAAGGGTGAGTGAGGGATAGCAGCCTGATAGGGACACAGAGATTTCTCACATTTCCTTATGTTATTTTCCTTGAAATGAATATGAGTTGTTGTCCCAGTTAATAAGCTTTAAGTCAAACTTTCCTTTAGCCACAATAAAAGAACACTGCTGTTAATCAGCTACTCATGTAACCACCACTGAAACCCTGGAAATTAGAGCTGAAATAAGAAGCAACCCTTATCTGAGTGCAGCTGTATTTTTCTTTCCTGCAACATAAATGCATTTTTTACAAATATGTTCCTGTATAATCCAAGTTTTACTTGTAAGGACTTCCTTCTGAAGTAATCAAACTTACATTCAAGGCAGATGTAAAAGGCTCCCAGAACACAAGCTGGGGAAATTCAAGCAAGACTAAAGCAGTAATATATGCATCATGTAAAATGATTTAAGGAAATTAAACGAGCTGTGCTAGAAAAACTACGACTAAGCATTAGAGCAGTACAGCTTTGTCTTCTGAGGATGTTTATGTGCTGCTCCATAACTATCTCCTCAAACAGTTTCATTGAAATAAACCCAGCTCCCTCCCTACTTCTCATCTGCCTAGTCCTCCACACCATGAAGGGCAGCAGGTGGTGAAACCCAGAAAACCAGTGCCAAAAGCAATAGGTATGATTGGAGCTCTGCTCCCCATGCCCTTCATGGGGTGCTCATCTGATACTCTCTGCTGCTAAGAACCTGATTTTCAGGAACCTTATAGAACTGCCCTCACTTTTCAGATGTCTGCTTTTGTACTGTTCTTTCTTGAAATCTGCAAACAGTAATTGGAATGGGAGAGGAAGAAATGCCAATAAAACTAGACAGGCATGGGATCAATGAGGGTGCAAATACCTTCCTCCATTCAAAGATCTGGTTAAAATTGAGCAAAAGACTGTTTATTTATGAGACAGAACAGGGTACACACTCCCTGAAGTAAGAGATGTTCTCAAATCATGTGAAGAACAAGATCAGTGTTGCTGCTTAGCTTATTATTTTATGGGCTGTATGCTGACCCCTCTTGTTTTCCTTTTCTTGACCTGGAAAACTGAGATGATGATTATAGGATATTCAAGGACTTCGAATGTAATGTAGCTTTTGAGGTTAGTAGGGAAGGAAGGAGGGTTATTTCCATGTCTTGAACAGCTAGCTGCTGGTAAATTTTCGTTCATATGCCTAGCTACCTTAGAATTAATTTCTTTTATGTGTTTTCAGTCTTATGAGCTGCTTGCAGCTTTTGCAGTGCTAACCTAAAGATGGCCACAAGAATTGCATTCCTGAGAAATAGCCCCTGTGATATTTAGCAGTCAGAGTAGCCGGGTTGCCAGGCACGCTCTGTAGCGAAGCGATAGGCATATAACAAGCTGGCTGGCTGGCTGTTACATGCCACACATTAGTTGTCACGCCTTGGTCAAAATAACAAAGTATAAAACACTTCCCTCTTTACTGAAAATGTAGCACATTGTAAAAAAAAGACAGATTTCTCTCCACTCTTACATTAGCAACTTCCATTACATGGTTTTGTTAGGAAACAGTCTTAACCATCTCATAAAATGAATGATTTCTGCAGTATCTTAAGTCCATAATTTGTTTTCAGTTGCATGAATTAAGGATATCATTTATATCTCTTCTGTCATGATAAAAATTACCACAGAAGAACGTTACCCATTCACTTCTATGGACTTCATGGCTAAGGGAGTTTCATCAATGTCACTGCATGCTGTAATTTGCATTTGGATATATATCAGCTGAAATAGGGCTAAAATCACGAGTAACTAGGCAACTCCTCTGCATATTCTGGGAGTCTGTCTATTTCAGTACAGAGAATGATGCTAGTAGGCATACAAATGTAACAGAAAGATAGCTAACCCCTTTCCAGAGTCTATGAACGTGGCATCTCCTAATTCAGCCTCAGAAACACATGCTATTCTGCACCCCCTGTCCAGATTTTTAGAAAATTTAATTAGGTGGAATCAGTCTGTGGGTAGTGTTCTCAAAGGTCATGTTGAGATGCTTGGATGGGAACATAAAAATCTACATCATTAAAAAGACTGTTTACTGTTCTTTTAAAAAGTCCAAAACTTTCTCTTAAACTCGTAGAAACACAGGCATTTTGCCTCTTTTGGTACCTTGTACCTGAATTGTAAGATCAGTTAAAAGATTGTAATCAGAAATTGTAAAAAAAGTTAAATATATTTTTCACAAAATTCATAAAAAACCAAATACTAAAACAAAACCAACTACAACAAAATCTAGAAGACACTTTAAGGCTTACGAAATCTATTTTGTACGTAAGTTGTGAACCACTTTTTTACTAAATCTGGCAAAAAAGGCTTTCCAAATTTTTAGGTCATTATTGTGACATCATTTTCCTGTATACTCTCCTTTTCATATACTGTGCAAATGTACCACAAATATTTTTTTAATATGAGTTGAACAATACAGTACTGTAATGGAGACTTGCTTTGGGCATCTTAAAGTAGTCATCACCTCTTATCTACTGAGTAATTTTCCAGGTTATTGAGAGGTGACAGTCACCAAAGAGTGCCTTGTAAAAACCTGAATTTTCTGTCATTGGTGGAAAGCCCTTTCCAAAACCTGTCATAGTGGAAATTACAGAGTTGCAGCTGCTGTGACTGAGGACATAAGTGAAGAGAGGTCTGTGAGAAGAAAGAGGACTTCTTTTAACAGGTCAATTAATACAGCTGGGAAAAAAACTTGGCTGAACTTGCAAAGCCCAAATCCCTCAGGTCAGAAACTTTAGGAACAAAATTAAATTCTAATTACTGATCAAATATGAGGAATAATGCCCAGTGAGTAGCAAAGATTAATATTCTCATTGGTCTCAGTCTCAGTCTCTCTCTCTTTTTTACCTCTCATTGGAGATAAAAAGGAGAAGCCTCAACACTAGGAATAACTTCCCATCTCTGGTTTCTGCTAGGTCTTTCACCACACATTCTTCCTAGGACTAACTCTTTGAATTCAGTGGATACTCACCATCCAGTCTAAAGCTGAATTAATATCTGAGCCTGCCACTGTTTGCATCTACCCATCTTCCAGCAGGAGCATATCTTCTTGTAAAAATTGGATTTCCGCTTAGTTTTATGGATCTTTTTCATCAAGCTTTGTTGCAAACTTGCAAGGACCTTTTGTTACAATAGAGAACAGTGAGCATGCACCACAACCACCCCACTCAGTAAAAACAAGCAATCTTTAAATGGCAAATGTGCATGTTAAAGTTACTTCATGTCTGGAAATTTTCAAGGCTGGCTTGACTTTTCACACACTCTAAACTAAACTACACAACTACACACTTGGGTAAAGGGAGACTTTGAAGCTCCCACTTAGAAGTGAACACACAGTCCCTCTGCCACTTAATCAAACTGTTCTTCAAAGAGTTGGGAAGGTGACTAGAAGACAGACACATTAAAGTGTTGGGGTGAGATGCAGGCCCTCAATTTTCTATGCCAATTTTGATGCTATTTGGAGTCTTCAAAATGGGGATGAAGTGATTAGTTTCCCTCAGATTCACTGGCTCTTGTTTTTTCTGATTTTTGATTGGGTTTGGGTTTTTCCTCTACGTGGTGTTTTTTTTGTTTGTTTGTTTGGTTTTTTTTTTTTTT
>VWZU01004885.1:138796-205751 GCA_013397095.1 Sterrhoptilus dennistouni | reverse complement strand
TTTTTGTTTGTTTTTTTCCCCCTCAAGAAATATATAGGCTAGAGAGTATAGAAAACCCCTAAAACATGCCCAAGTCTTCATATTAGTTTTACTCAGTGATGAGAGATGTCTGACCCAAGGACAAGAGTGTTTGCTCAAGCACATCAGATCCACCACCCCATGGAAATGAGAACAGCCAGTGATGGATTATGCTTCTGCAAATTAAAGTCTCAGTAAAATAATATATTTTCCCTCCTATTTACCAGCTCCTATGTTTTTGTTTCTGATAATGATGCAGAACTACTTCATAAAGCTTCCTGTTGTGATGACATAAAATTCTTTCTTGATTGTAGGAGGAAACTGGAAGATGCTAATGCTGTAGGTAAAAGAAAAAGAGGCATGAATTCCAGATAATGTGGAAAGAAGCCTATGAAATATTTAGCTCCAAAATTAAAAGTTTCGTATTGATAGACAATTATTAAAGGATTGATGACAGTTCAGTTGTCAAAAGAAAGAAAAATCTGACATCTTATAAATGATACTCAAGCCCATCTCCAGCCCAAAAAATCTGTCATGTACACTGTAAGATCACAGCAAAAAATTTTGAACAGTATTTACATTGGTTCAAATCTCCTTGAAATGGCAGCCTTACCAACAAATATTTATATCCTTCTGCCATTCCATGGGACTTGAGTAATCAGTAGGAGTGCTCTGGGAAGAACTCCTGAGGGGCAATGCAAAGGGTGTAACTTTTTCCCCAGTCTAAGAAGTACTTGCAGCATGATTAGAAAGACATTCTTCACAGTACATGGTTTTCAGTTCAGGCAGAGAAGGTTGGAAAGTGCAGCATTTCAGGAGCATAATTTGACGATGTGAAATTTCACAACAGGCGCAAATCCAATTTAAAAGTGATCATCCACTGAGATGAAACAAAATCAATTTGATATTTACCAGCTGCATCATAAAATTGACTGTTACTGGGACAGTTCTCTTTAACAAAGTTAACCATCAACAGATTCCTGTATCTAAAGGCCCTGATGTACAGACAGTAATGTGCTTTTGTTGTATTTTTTTACCTGAAATTTAAATAGAATAAGTAGAATTTAAGTAGAATAATAAACATGCATTTGGAATTAATGTTAGTGCAAAGAACAGTAGATGACCTCTTCCCATGAAAAGCTATATTATTCTTAAAATTATGTGTAATTGAATTCTATTGGTTTCTCCTTTTAAAAAATAAGTGTAACTAAAATCAAGTGTGAAATGATGGCAATCTACATTATAGTTTACCTATATTGTGGCTTAAAAACATACTTAACAGTAACGTTCTGACAGTGAGTAGTTACTATCAATATTTTAAAGAAAACAGAAAAAAAATGAAACAAACGAAGAAGCCACTGGAGTTATAACCAGTGTGCTGGCCGATTCAGCCTTCTCAGAAAGTGCAGAAAGATTGGCTTTTTTAAAATTTTATTATTCAGCACAGGTCATGTCAATGAGGCATTCTTTTGAACCAGAGAAACTGCAAGTTAAAAAGAAATTATACTTCTGCAAAACATGGTGTGGGAGTCAGGAATCTACTAATTCCACCATCTGAAAGAATGTAGATTCTATTCTGGCAAATGTACAAAGCAACAAACTATTTATAGCTTCTAGAAAGAAGTTAGAAACCTGAAAAGGGGTTAAAAGCTGAGTATTTATTAATTCAGTTCTATAATCTTTCTTCCATTTACAAAAATTGTCCTGCTTTACATGCAGAAACAAAATAACCTTTTAAATGAAACCTTGGTAAGCAAAGAAATGTTGAATGGCTCAGATGACATTTCAAAAGCCATCTAGAGGGTCTTCACAGCTGTCCTGGGGAAATGGGAGGGCCACAGTTTTGAAATCCTGGATAGAACATTAACACATTTGCCTTCAATAAAGACATGTTTCTAAAAAGAACAGGGATAAATGCATTAAGGGGATAGGTAGAAAGGTAGGCATACTGGAGGAATAGCAAAGAGAAAGTGAAATGATTTACCCATCAGGTACAACCATTTGAAATGACACAGGAAGATAGGTTTGGTGACCAGGCTGCATAGCTACATATAGACCTGCCTAAACATTTGGTTAACATTGCAGAGAAAATGTTTCTTCTTAGTATTACAGCTGAGAGAGAATGGGTTTCTCTTTGACTTCTCAAATTTTTCCCCTCTTAGAAGTAAAGAGCTGTGTGGCAGCATACTGTAATTTTGATGCAGAACAGTCTGCCACATAAGAGCCACAAGACAGGCCATGATTCAAGACCTTTGGAGACACAAGCAGCTCATCTGTGGTCAAAGCTGTCCAGCACTGTTTTCTCTTAGCATGGACCTCAGCCTTCCATCTCTCAGACAATGTGAGTGTGACTTGCCTTATGTACTTTACAACAAAGATCAAGTTGCATATTCCATGCCCCAGGCATATTATGCCCATCACTCTTAAGTAGTTTATTAATTACTTCACCCATCAGAAGAGGAAAGAGGGAGTGTGTAGAGTGTGGTGAAGTCAACTGGTGCTCATTTGGCAATAGTTACAAATTTGCATCTCTAAACATTCAGCTAACATGATCATGAATGCAGGGAAAGGGTTTGTGAATATTCCATATTTTACCACTTAAAAAAATACACATAGTGTAATACAGCTTTTACTACAGACATAACCATTGTCAAAATGGATGAACAATTCCTAAGTCTCCAATGTCAACACACCATAACAAAGCTGGCAGCAAATATAACTTGCATTAGGCAAATTTCAGTGTCCTTTATTTGCTTTAGTAAAATTAACAAAAGATTTAATCAAACATGCTTTAAAAGTAAACAGATCACAAATATGCAGCTTCTGTTCCTTGTTAAGCTGAATGTACTTTCATTGGTCCTTTCAGATGACAAGCAGCTTTGATTTTCCCCTGATAAGCAAATGGCCATCTCTTGGAAAGAACACAGTTTGAAAGATGAATACCTTACACACATATCTGATCTACTTTGAATTGATTCTGTGTGGTTTCTTCAAAGCAAATTTAAAGCTGAGGAGATATTAAGGTGACCTAATTGTACAAGCCAGAAGTAATGTTGATCAGCAAAGTCTCAGCAAAGTAAGAGATGTTAAATAAAATACTTTGAGCCTCTTCAGTCTATTTTGGAAGAGTGAACTGAGTTACCCCGATAGAAGCTGAATATTTTCAACACTGTTGAAACAGAATTGATTGAATATCTCTGTGCTTTGAATATGGGTGGAGTTATCCTCAATCTGTATTTAACTTTAATGCATTAAGATGATCTCTCATTCATACTCATCAAGGGAAAGAATGTAGCTGTCAGTCAGAAATCCCTAGAACAACAGGGAGAAAGCTGATCAAAACCAGATATTTCCCTTGAAACTAAACAAGGAACAATGGTAGCAGACTCAAAATGACTCCAAAAGGATGAGGCCTCTGAGGCATACATCAAAATTTTGTTCCTAATAAACATCACTTCATGCCATGTAAATTCCAGTTTTATTAAGCAGTGACTTAATACAAATAAAATTGATCTGTGGAGAGTTGCACAAACATCCTACTACAATTAGCCATCACCATTTCCCATTATAAATGCTTGTAGAATGGCATATCCATTCTCACCACACTGGTTGGGTGCCAGCAACCAAAGCTATACACATGCATTCAAGACAAGGAAATCCTAAGATATTAGTCCTTGCTAGTGCCTATTCCTACAGAACTTGATGTCCCACCAGGACTTTGGCTTCTAGCAATGAGGACATGACATAACATTCACTCTCATCCTTCGTTTTACTTAGAAAAGTCTGCTTCCTGCATCCTTCCTAGCACTATAGCGCAGAGTTAGTACATCAAGACAGTTTGGACTTCGCAAACATTCTATAATCTAAATTTTCGTTAAAGGCAAACAGTTGTTTAGGGGGAGGGAAAATAGAACACATTCTTTCTAGACTGTTTCGCTCACATATTCTTCTTCCCTTCAAACTTTCTCTGTTTTGTCAAGGTGTAGAAAGACATTCTATACTCTCTCCTGTGTTCACTTTGCTGAGCAGAAAGAATTCTCCTGACTAACCTGCTTCTGGAAGGATGTCCAAGCTCTGGCAGCTCTACCATATTTAAGTTCAGGAAATTATTTCCTTTGTGATTGATTTAAAACACATTTAAGCAGCACAGACTTGCCCATTACTGACAGCCTCTCCTTTCTCTTGGCCACCACTGCTGCCAATTCCCTCCCCAGATTATTTGCTACCCTTAATTTTACTCCCCTCTTCTACTTCTCTTCAAGATAATGCAATTTTGTTTCCAGTCCTTCTCTTGTATTTTCCTCCTTAAGCACGTACCAATGCTGTCACGATTCCATTTCCCACGCCGCTGAATACCTTCTTTAATTTCATCAGGGGTTTTTTTTCCCCCTCTTTTCTATATGTTTGAAGCATCCTCTCCACCTGCACTCTTCTCTGTCTCTTCACATCCTATTTCCCTTCATGGTTAGTAGAATGTTTTATCTGTTACAAAGCACCACAAACACTCAAGCTGCCATATAAATTACACAATGTGCCAATGAAAATAAAGGAAAGAAAATACTGCAGGCTGAATAGTCTCTGCTTAGCTGCCAGAGCTTGCCTTGTTCTTTTAGAGCTGTTGCAAATGCTGACTCCCATTTACAACCACTTGATTGACCTGCTGGCTCTGCCAAAATGGTTTAATGTGGTTTAGACATAAATCTGAGTCAGGCCATAGTTTTCTGCAGTGCAATGCTCTCTCTGAACAGAGTCCTATTCAACGGGCTTGCAGCACGTGGGTTTGGTGAGAGGGTTATCCAGCAGAAGAGTGGGGCTGCACCTCTGTGTTGCACTTGCAGTTGCATGGATGGGATGGCTGTGTCTGGTCTAGGCCAGGAGCTGTTCCCCTGTATGTTCTCAGAAGCTCTGTTCCTCATCTTGGAGATGGCAAAACTGTACAGTAGCCTGTGTCAGTACTACCAACCACAGCTCCTTAAACAGATGGGGTTTTTTGTTTTATAGCTTACAGCTCACTACCATAGAGAATCATCCCTTTTCTCTGCCTCCTCCTCTCAACCCTTAATATTGCATCAAGAAAAAGATCTCCTGCATCCATCCTTCCAGTGTCCAGCAGCAATGCCTTCTCACACTGTAACAACAAAACAGGTTTGGGCAGAAGGAAAGACTTCAGTGGATAGAGCCACAAGCACCTCAAAACACGACCAAGACCCCAGCTAAACAGCACATGGCTCAGTCCAGTAAAACCATGCTTGTGATTTATATTCTCTTTGAAATGTGTCCAAAAAACTCTCAAAAGAAAACATGTTATACAAAAATAGTACACATTTTGCTATGCAAAAATTGTATGCTCTTCTTCCTATTTTAACGTTACTGGAAATCATCCCAGCTCAAAAACTCATGTCACAGGGTATGGATAGTGGGAAGAAGTCTTTGCCATGAGATTGGCCTTGAGAGGCCAGCTTTTTAGGCTGCAGAAAAGAATTACACATTTGAAAGTGAAATAAAGGTCTCCACAGCTGAGACGTCCAGTGCTCCAGCCCTAACAGTCCCAGGAGCCCAGGAAAGAAATCTTTTCCTGAGCATTGTGCTTGGTGTGTCCTTCTCATTTGGTATGCAATTCTATGCCTTAACCTTTGCTAATTAAAACTCCTTTCCCAGACCTGTTTTCTTTCTGTGCAGCCATTTAATATCTACCTGAATCTGAGTCCTGTTCACTGAGTTCTACAGTAAAATGTATCCACTGTATCTTAAAGTGTGTCTCATCATAGCACAAAGGAGGAATTGCCATGGTTTTATCATAGATGCAAAATTCTTATTTCACAAGGAATAGGTTTTTAAAATTTTTTTTTCTTTCCTTTTTTTCTGATGCATAAAACTGATTTTTTTTTCCCTTTCATTTACCATTAGGAGCATGCAGTTTTACAGGATATACATTGTGTATTTCTTACCTCTTGAGGAACCTTTTAAAGTCTCCATGATTATTAAGAAGTAGAGGCTGTATAGCCCATCATTCTGAAAACGTATCTCTTTCACACCTACTCTTGTCTTGTCCATTTCAGAGCACTTTGTGAATCCTAAAAATAGCCAGGAATAAAGGTCACAAGAATAAAGGTTCAGGGAACCTATCTGTCAGTGCAGTAAAGCTTGTTGCCAGTATTTGTTTGTAATTTAAACCCTGCATTTTACTATCATATTCACATCATTAATTTTGATCCATAAAAAATTATTCTGAATAATACTTAGAGCAACTGCATAAACTCCAGAGTATATCCAGCCATTCTTGTGAAGTTGTAATTAATGAGATTAGCACTGCAGTAGTTACTTTTGCTCTGGGACAGGCACAGCCCTTGCAGTTGTGCCAGGACTGGCTGGATGTGGGCTGTTGCTTTAACCCCAAGCTGCTGGTTACCACTGGTCTGCTGAAGCAGTGAGCATGAACATTTCTTTCTCCTTTCACTCTGAAGTCAAAGAGATTAGTTAAACCACAACAGGGAGGGAGTGTAAAACTGTTACATGGTGTTGTAGGCTGGAGACACAGACTCACAGAGGCTTCATCAACCACCACCATGGTTTATTGTTCAGAACCTTCATTTAGAGAAGGTTCAAATTTCCCGGGCTTGGACAGCTGACTGGTTGGGATGCCTGCACCACCCAGCTCCCTGGGTGTCTGCCTTCAGGATTGAACACGGTTGGCTGGGGTTTAGGTTTGAATGCAACCTATCCTTGCCTTATGGAGGGATTTGTTTTACTTCTATGCTGGTCAAGTTTGGGGATCCAATACCCCCAAAAATGGCCATATTTATCTGGCAGCTACAGACCAGCTGCAGCCCTGACAATTAACCTGACTGCCTTGCCCCCAAATGCATTAGGCTCACTCACAAGATCAGCTGTAGGGACTATGAAGGTCTCTCCCCTTCTGCTCTCTACCTTTTAGCTGTTAGACGACTCATCTTAGCCTGTATCTCCATGTGATTTGCATAGACCCCATCTGTCGTCTAGACAGCACCCAGGAACTCAGAGCTGCCCAGCCCAGTGGTCTCTCTCCTAGCCCATGGCTTCAAGAAAGTCTCAGGAATTGGAAAATATTGAGTGTCAAAGGAGTATCAAAGCCATACATGGCTGAGGAGTTAGAAATGTGGGTTGGTTGTAAACTGTGTTTAAGAAGGTGAATAAACTTGATAGGCAGTATTGTCACAAATTCACACTGAGCTTTTTATAACCTCATAAAATCTCTGCAAGATATGCCTTTACTGTAAGACCATAAAAAGTGCCTAAATTCCACATTCACCAAACAGCAGAGACTGTAAGTTAAAGCTTCCTGTAGTCTTAGCCTATATATTCCTATTCCTATACTTTTAAGCAAAAGTAGCTTCCCAGTAATAGACTTCCAGTGTTTAAAAATTAATAGCACCTCAACATTAAGTTACATGCAAACATAGCAGTGCTGTGGAAGGACCATCATTCTCATCCATATTTCAGTCAGGAGAGACAATAATATCTATGTGCCTGTCTACACCAGAGAGTGGAACACACTGCAGAGATTTTCAAAACAGCTTTAGACAAAGTAACTGTAAAGAGAGACCTGTAGCCACTTCAGCATCTTAGGTCAAACACAGAGAATGTCCTGTGTCCAGAACTGCATTTGATAACTACATTGCTATTTTTTTTTCTCAGCTCTGAACTGCTTGCACAGTGTCCATTGCACTGGGTAGGCTAAAATCATCTCTTGTAGGCATGAGCTGCTGCTGAGTGTCGACATTTTAGTAAAGGTTGATGTGCCCCCTCCTTCTAAGAGTGTGCTCCCAAGGCAGGCACACCATCACCAATGACACCAAATCCCAGGAGATGGTAGATGTGCTGTGGCAGTCACCACTGTCACAGCCTGTCCCCCATGGTAATCCCCTGGTGATGCCACACTTCGGCTTATTGCTGATCTGCTCAGTGACAGAATAGATCCTATTCATGCCAATGGATTCAGGCTTAGATTTGTGCTGAACTGACCCAAATTCACAAGTTCTGAATTTCCATATGGCATTGCTGAAATGGAGGGCTCTGATGGAATCAAAAGCAGGATGTCTACTGCTCTTATCAAGATTTGCTTACCTGCTGCTTTTACCAAAGTTTGCTTATCTGATGGAATGAGGGAAAGTGTTGATAACAGTTATTTGAGAGTTATACTGTCTTGCAGAGAGGCTAGATGCCCCTTTGATTTCAGGATCCAGATTCCAGCGGGATCCTGAAAGCTACTCTACACCTCACTGATATCAGCATCATTATATTTATTCTAGTATTCAGTCTAGTGGGAATGCAGCAAGTTACATTTTGATGTTGTCAGTCAAGTAGACATTAATAATGCAGAAATTTTAGTTGGAGTCACCATACTTTAATTTCAACATGCTTAATTCCCTGGTTTTTAGACTTTAATTTTAACTAAGGCTTAGCCCCCAAAGAATAAGTAATCTAAGAAAGATAAATCTCTGAATCTCCTTCTGTGCCTCAGGAAGTGCAGGGACTGCTCCATCAATCTGTTACCGAGGAGCAGGTAGCAGACTACAGCCCTGCTTCTGTTCAGGTAGAAGAGCCTGGCAACATCAGGTGTTAAGGGAAGGACTGTTTCTCTTTCCCTTCAAGGAAAAATCTGTGCCTGATTGCTCATGAGTAAGTAAATACCATCTGTCCTTTCCCCCACTCCAATGCCATAGCTTCATGCTGTGTCAAACAGAGCACTGCTCAGTCGCCTGTTCACAGCAAGAACATCAATATCATGAAAAGGTCTGCAATGGCCTTTTAAGCTCAACACCAGGCTGACAAACTATACCCTGGATTAAAAATGTGCACAGACTTCAACATATGTCAACAGGTGGAAGATTTTATTGTTTCCAGATCTTCCTCACGATGGAGAGTAATTATTATGATTAAATGTCAGAGACACAGCAGCAAGGGGAGACACTATATTTGTGAGTCACTCAGAGCAGTGGAGATAGCAGTGGGACAGCCAGGATAACAGGATTAGCAAGGCAAGACAGACATATGCCTTGGGAGTTCACACACGTGTTGTGCACTCATTACATGTCAAAATAGATAATTAAGGATTACATTGTTTTAAGAAGATCAAGTAGGACTTAGGGCGCATTCATGTCATCTGCACTGGTAAATTGATCACAGCACCTACAAAGTACTTTCCTTTCCTCCCTACAGCATTTTTTGCTGTAGTTAAGTTAACTGAAAAACCACAGTGTCAAAGAGAGCAGCTTAGGCAAATAATTTATCTTGGTCCCTTTCTAGATGTCATGGAATTATTCAAGACTGTTGGAGTGTATTAATACAGAAACATATTAGGACTATGCTATACATTTCTTACCTTCCATTTCCTAAAAGCTGATATGATAAAACTTTCCTTTCTTTTTTTCCTCTGTCCTGGAAAACTTGTTTATCCTATTAATAATTATATGCCCAAATGGGGTGAGAATCAATGTGACTGAGGGGTCAGGAATCCCTCATGACAACAGCAGACTGGAATCATGAACCATGGAAAGCAAATTCCTGAGAGAGGTAGAGGAATATGCATTGAAGTGCTTACTTTTTTGACATATACACAAAATGGCAGCTATGACAGGCCAGTCAAAAATCTTTGGTCTCTGTTTCATTTTTGCTTTTCTTTCAGTATGGCTGTGAATTGCATGAGCTGCATGTTGGAACTGAACTACAGTTTCCCTCAGATTTTTCTCCAGTTCTGTTTTACAAATCTCCTTTATCTTAACTGTGCTCTTGCATTATCTCTGCTATATCTTCCTCTAGCAATTAGAAACAAAGTGATACAACTAAGTCTATTTCCATAATTATATTAATATCACACAGCAAAATAATTGCTGTATTGTGGTCAAAACAAATATTTGTGAATAGTTTGCATCTCCCTAATTTCAGTATATTTTCTATCTGTTACATATCCTACTGCTGTGTTCATCTGTAGTTCAGTGGTCATACAATGGAAGCAGCAATGGTCAGAGACCTTGCCTTTGTGGAGAATGAAAGGGGAGTCTGAATAATATCAAATGAAACCAGCACACAGTAATACTCTGCCCTGAATCTCAGAGCGCAGTTCTTTGTGCTTTTTCCTAATAGTTTTAAAAATACATGACAGTGTTATTTGGTACATGAAATGTATGTTCTCAGCTAACGCCCAGAGAGCTTTCGTGTCATGCATTTCTTATGTGCTGAGTGTTCAGCAGAGAAGCGTGTGGTGTCCGCACCAGCTGGGAGTAGATGACTGTTGGTGCCTCCAGCTCAAAGCAATCTCATTAACTTTTCATCTCATCAAGAACTGCTCTGCACCCGCATATTTCCTCTAACATGAACAATTCCAGCAGTTCTGATTCTAATGAGAAATATAACAAGAAGAGACAAGCTTTTTCCTCCTAAAGCAGGAGGTGAGCAAATACATCCTCTCGAGAGCCTGCAGGGATGTACTAGGAGGTTGTTCCTCCTCTGTGGACTATCTTATCCTCAACACAGTATGGAATCTGTGAAATTAATTCAGCTCTTGCGCTGTCTTTCAGTCACACAGATAAACTGGGAATTACTCCATCAAAGATTTGCAGTTACAACATTGAAATTGAGAGGAGAGTTATTCCTGGGCTCACACAATGCCCCGTGCCCTCAGTGGAAGAAACTACTGGCCTGTACTGTCATGCCAAACAGAATGTCAATGTGCCTGGTTTGGGAAGGATTTTGCTGTCTCCCAGAGGCAGAGGCTGCATGGGAAGGTACCTTTCACTGCACACTATCATCCCCACCCTGCACAGAGAAGGATGAGGAGGGGGAAAACAACTGAAAAGACAAGGAGCAGGAGAAGAGAAAAAGAAGAAGCGGAGAAGAAATGAGAGGGGGAGAGAGGGAGGGCCTTTGCACACAACCTTTTTAAAATGTCACTGAGTAGGTTTCAACTGAATAGCACAAAAATAATCTAATTTCACTCCCACTCTAAGAGCGCAGCATATATTATTCTCTCTCTTCATCTATTTCCCCTGAAAGCTTTCTGCACCCAATTGCATTAATGAACACTGAACCGATGATGACGCAGATCAGATCAATATGGACGTATGTAGAATTAGGTCATTCTGATGGAGAGCAGGCCCAGATGCTCCAAAAGCACTCTGCCAGATGAGAGCCAGCAAGCTGAGCCCTTGTCCCTCACTTTCACTTACAAGAATTGTTTTGAGGAGATAAACTTTGTCTGAATCTGAGCTTAAAACCTGAGCACACCAAGGTACCACACCTGGTACACCAAGGTGCCAGTTCTTGGTGTCAGTTCTCTATCCGTAGTTAAGACCCCTAGCATCTAGGTAGGGCCTTCTTCTTACATGCAAGGAAGAGGGGCAATTTGGGGAGAGGAAATATCTGTTCAGAACACTGTGTGGCTAAGTAGAAAGCCTTCAAGTCTGGGAGAAAAGCAAGAGTGAAACTAAAGGGATATGTCCCTGGACAGATTCGCTGTTGCATTCTGTCTCCTGACCTCAGTGGGTTGGCTGCAAGGGAGTGTCAAAGGGTCAGATATTGTAGAAAAAGTTGTTTTAAACAGAGCCATCTTAGAGCAGAGCCACTGGGAGCAAGCAGGGGTTGACGAGAAGGGCTGAGGTGAACCTTGTTGCTTCATATTTCTATGCTATTATCTCAGGCTCCCAGCAGCCCAAGTTCTGATATTAAAGGCTATTAGCTTTATTTCTGAGCAAGCTGCAAAAGGCATGTTACTGGACTTTACCTCCAAGAGACACTAAAAGCTTGAGGAAGATATCTTGTGCTGAGTGTATTGTATATGTCATTAATAATAAAAAAGATACAACGTCTAAAACCATTACCCAGCAACACTTCAAATGTGTCAGGCATTATGGCATGTAAAGCTACTGTTAAGCTGGCACAGCCACCTCCTCATACCTTACAGCAGCAGTAACTGAGAAGAAGGAGGTAATTCCATGGAGCAGTACAGGCCCCCATAAGCTAAGTGACCTGGGAATCAGTGGCAGTAACTCTGCTGCCCTGGGCACAATCCCACCACAAACTGCACAGCCTGTGAATGAAGTGCATGCAAGAAGGATAACCCTGGGAACTACAGGCCTGTCAGTCTCACTTCAGTGCCTGGTAAAGTAATGCAGAAGATTATTCTAAGAGGTATTCAGAAACACCTGAAAGACAACACAGTCTTTGGTCATGGCCAGCACAGCTTCATGAAAGGAAATTCCTGCTTACCACACCTGAATTCCTTTCATGACAAGGTAACCCCCCTGGCTGATCAGGGGAAGCCAGTTGATGTGATCTTTTTGGATTTCAGTAAAGTTTTGGTACTGACTCTCAGGGTGTCCTGCTGGACAGAATGTCCAGCCCACAGCTGGATAAACACACCATGTGATGGGAGAGCAGCTGGGTGATGGGTCAGGCACAAAGGGGAACAGTGAGTGGGGTGACATCAGAGTGGGGACCTGTCACTGGGGGGTTCCTCAGGGCTCCATCCTTGGCCCTGTGCTCTTCAACATCTTCATGAATGGTTGGGTGCAGGACGGGGAGGGATAGGAAGTTCACAGGTGATACAAAACTGGGAGGAGCTGTTGATGCCCTCTGGGCCTCCAGGCCCTGCAGAGGGGGCTGGGCAATCACCAACCATAGAAAGTTCCAGAGTGAGGGAAAGGGCAGGTTCTGTACGTGGGATGGAGCAGCCCTGGATGTACAGACAGACTGGGAATGACAGGCTGGAGAGCAGGGCCATGGGAAGGACCTGGGGGTCCTGGCTGATGGCAAGATGAACGTGGGTCAGCAGTGCCCTGGCAGCCAGGAGGGCCACCCGTGTCCTGGGGACATCAGGGACAGAATCTCCAGCCAGGCAAGGGAAGGGATTGTCCTGTCCTGCCCTGCTCTGGGGTGGCCTCACCTCCAGTGCTGGGTGCCACAGTGTGAGTGAGGAGGACAGAACTAGAGAATATCCAAGGGAGGGCATGGAGATGCTGAAGGGCCTTGAGGGGAAGTGTGTGAGGAGCAGCTGAGGTCACTTGGTCTGTTCAGCCTGGAGGGGACTGAGGGGAGTCCCCATTGCAGTCAGAGCTTCCTCATGAGGGGAAGAGGAGGGGCAGGCACTGTCAGGCAGGTCCTGTCACTCCTCTGGTGAGCAGTGACAGGACCCAAGGAAATGGCCTGAAGTTGTGTTGGGGGAGGTTTAGGTGGGATATCAGGAAAAGGTTTTTCACCCAGAGGCTGGGCACTGGAACAGGCTCCTCGGGGAAGTGGTCAGAGCAGCAGCCTGATGGAGTTCAACAAGTGTTTGGACAATTCTCTCAGGCACATGGTGTGATTCCTGGGGATGGTTCTGTGTAGGGCCAGGCCTTGGACTTGATAATCCTTGTGGGCCCCTTCTAATTCAGCGGCGTGTTCTCTGATTCTCTGAGTATCTGAAATCTCTACCCCATCTAAACTCTCAGCAATGCAGAACAAATGGGAAGATGATATCATCAACAGGGGTTACCATGTCACCAACTATTCAGGCCATGAACTGTGTTCTTACAAAACTAAGCAAATTTAATCACGCTTTTGTTGATGGAATATTAATTGTCATACTATTTCACTTCCCTTATGGTCTGGTATTTAAACAAACCCAGACAAAGTTTCCTTGAAATGAAGAATGAGAATGTGAACTGCACATGGTGTTGAATGAGTAGATGCTCACAGCAGAGGCATGCATGATGGCTTTAAACACAAACAGCAAAACATTCCTGCCTGTCTGGAGTGAGCAACACAGCTTGCAAAGTATTAAGTGGCCAGTATGAGAATAAAATTTGGTTCTAAAAATGCCTGTGCTAAGGAAGAATGAGGGGGCTGGGATTTTTCATTTTTAAATAGATCTTTTTCCCATTTGTAGGTTGGTCTCATTTTGCAGCAGCTATATTCTGCACCAACATGTGGTAGACCAAAGATTAAGTCTCAAATTCCCAGACGCTGGGTTAGAAGAGGCCAAGAATGTCACAGAAGTGTCAAGATTAGTGTTGGAAGATGAGGATTTGGTTGCCATACTTTTCAGCACCTCTTGTTACTTGAACCTTCTAAGAACGCTGACATTTGTAAAAGCAGCTAATTCTCACCTCTCCTTTCCCTAGCAATCAAATCCAGGGAGAGGCTCAGCTAAAAAGAGCTGTGTCATTTTTTTTCAAATGTTTGTGGCTTACACCCTCCTGCTGGCAACATTAATGCCATCATTTTCTTTTTATGAAGCGGTCAGGACTTCATCGGAGTGCCAGACTTTGAAGCAGGAAACTATCAAAATAAAATGCTACACTTATCAGACAGAGTTCAGATATGTGCCAGGTAGTCATTCAAGTGCTTTATGAAATAAATGCATTGTTTTAAAATCACTTGTAACATACATGTCTGAGCTTGTTCTGCCAGGAGAGAAAATGACTATGTGCATTTTTAAAACCATAACCTTGCCTGAAGTTAGCAAATACAAAGTATTTGTATAAAGTTGTTGTATAAAAATATAAGATCAAAAGATGCAGCTATGCCACAGTATGAAGGGCATTTCGGGGACATTATGCATCCCACAAACCCTGTCCAGACATTCATCAGAATCACAGCTTGAAGTATGGCAAAGACTGCTCTCAAAGTAGTACCTAAGCTCATCTAGTGACTTAGTACACTGCAACTACTGTTTTTAGTACTTGCACAAAATTCCTAGTGCCTACAAGAAAACAAAATGTAAGGACATACATGAATGTGGAGATCACACAGTTCTTCTGGATGTTCTTGGGATCACATCATAACTGCAGGAAAGGCAGAGTAACCTCCAGACTGTTTGGGGTAATTTTTAAGCTATCATTAAAACAATATCTATTTCTCAATATCAGTCTTGCTCTTTAATCCTCATACTTCAACCTCAGCTCAAAAATTCTAAGCTTCAGCTTTTTTGCTGTTTGTATGGAATCAGGAAACTCCAAACTCACCGACTTTTTATCTTCCAGTGTCCCAGGGTGGAATGTTATCTCTAGGTCAGTTCAGGGGGTTCTGATTATGTGTTTTGTGCTCAGAAGTGAAGGTCTGAGATATGTACTGGCTGAGAGATTACTTCAAACCACTTTGGCATAAAACCAAGTTTAGATCTGGAAAAGGAATGTAAGATCCTTTTCAAATATGTTTTTCCTGGATTCACATACTCTAGAATGTCTGGAAAACCAAAAATCAGCTTTAGATCTCATGGGAAATGCCAGAGGAATGATCCCAGTGCATCTTAGTCTTTGCCTAGATTATGTACCTTTTACTTCTACAATTCAAATGTAACAGCAGAAAATACCACCTAATTTCACTCACATCTCTGAATGGGAATTTACATTTTATTCAAAAGAAATGCTTTACCCGATGCGTTATCAACTGTACCTTGGAAACCCAAATTTAACAGAAGTGACAATAAACTCCATCCACTCTTCAGGCCCATGACTTTTTTTCCAAGTCATTATATAAACCAAGTACTTATGTGTAGGCCTTTTCTTCTTATGGTTGCCAGTGGTCTATCCCAGCTACAACAGCCACTCCACTCCACACCATTTATCATATTGTTCAGGTAGTGTGCTCACTAGCACACTGTGCTGCTAGATTCCAGGAGGGGCTTTGCTGCTGCAATTATGTCAGGCTGCTGTCAGCATCAGATTTGCAAAGTCTGTCTTATACCAGCATTTGGGATTCTCTGATCTTTACTGAAGACTGCAGATAGCAGAAGTGCAACATACAGAAAACACCCTGATTGTCACTGTAACAAGCCATGGCATAGCAATGGCTAGAGATGAGCCTCTGTTTCAAGGTAGGATTGACAGTAAAAGTTAAATTTTCTATCTGCTTCTACTGCTACCTTTAGGCTTAGCCTAAACACCAGTGAAGGTAATGGAAAACTCCTTACTAATGTTAGCATCCAACAAATTAAAAAACCACTTGCTATAACTGCCTGTCTCTGTACTCATACTGTCTCTACATGGGCTGTCATAAAAATTACCATCCCACTGCAGAATTTCACACTTTATGTTTGGATTTCACATGTGAATTGTCTGTGAACAAACTAAAACTCCCTCAATTCGTTCTCTCTTCACCATTCTTTGGGTCTGTACTTGTTGTGTTAGCCTTTAGGTATTTGTTGCTTGCATATTTGTGTGACAGTTGCCATTAAAACATCAGGTTCCTTTCGTTTAACAAGTGATGATCAATGGAATAATGATATCTAACTTACTTAGAGAATATAATAGTGTTTTGCTTTTTAAATTAATCACTAATATAAATTATGAGTTGTGAATATCAACAAAATATAAAAATAAAAAATGTGTGAATATCAAGGAAATTCAAAAATGACAATGCATTTATTTTGTATCGTGTGATTTCCTATTCTAACAACATATACTTTTTCCCACTCCAAGATCACAATTAACTTTTGAACATAAGGATGAACAGATGTATTAGGAGTATCCCAGGGTTTACTAAAAGAAAGGAAAAAATATGCAGTTCTGCGTGGTTTAACAAGGTTGATGTGGACAGAGCTACCATCTAGTTTAATAGCTTTAGCTAAAAACTAAACATCATAGTTCCTTCTGTCTTCTGTGCAGACTTGTCCTTTTGCATAGTTTTACTGAATTTGCACTGGATTGCATTTCAGCATGTTCCCACTCTATATTAAAAAGAGAAGCACTATGGGAGGATATCAGATGCAGACTTGATGATGCTTTGGCCAAAGCATTTTTGGCCAAAATGTTTTTCCTGAATAACAGTAATTCAAATTTGATTGTTTGGTAGGTTTGTTTTGTTGGTTTGTTGTTGTTGTTGTTTTTATTCTTGTTGGGTTTCTGGTTTTGGTTTTTTTGTGTAAGCTGTTTAAGGCAAAAAAAGTCTCAAAACTGGAAAAATGTCACCATTTCAGTTTTGAGATTTTATTTTTAGCTCTCAGCGTTTGGAAATCAGCTTCAGTTTTATGAAAGAATGAATGAGGAAAGAAGTAATCCCTCCCAACACCTAAAACCTGTTGTCAATCAAAAACTATTATTTTTCCTACTTTTCATTTGGCTGTACACTTCATTCCAGGTTCATGCAAAATGAATTCTTGTAGATCTGCCAGTAAGCCCTGTAAATCAATTAATTCCCCAGATCTCAATACAAAATTCTAGTTAGGAGCACTTCTTTGGCAAAAACACCAGTTGTAGTTTTTGTGTGAACATCAAACTCCCAGGTCATTTTCAGATAGATTAAGGGTGTTCTTCCAAACACTCTCTCAGTCTGTTCGTTCTTTACATGCATCAGGAATTTTCTTTCACATTGAAAATGCACATTAATTCAGCTTATGGTCATGAAATTGTGCAAGAATGATGCTGATACGAGGTCAGAAAAGGAATATAAGGCTTTGAATCTACAGCAATACAAATCTGAAGGACTTGGTTGCTAAAAAGGGATGCCAGAATCATCTATTTTACTACTTCAAACCCTGGATCCAGCTCTTCATACCATAAAGGGTGAATGGAAGAATCTGCAAATAAAACTTATTGGGATGAACATAATAATATTGGCTGAAATAAAAATCACAATTAGGTGTCTGAGACAAGATATGTACTAACAGCTTTGTTAGTAAAATTATTTTTTTTTCTCCAAGGTGTCAGCAGGAGGTGTGAATGCTCTCCTTCTCTGAAAATAAGGACAAATCCTTGCACAATGATAATGGCACATTGTAGGTCTATGTAAAGCCCTTTTGCTTTTCAAGGGCAGCATGAGGAGCTCATGAACAGTGAAGGGGAAATACCACCTCTCTACACTGACCACAAGGCCAGCACCTGTGGGAGGCAAGTCACTTTGTGAAGGTGAGAAATCACAGCCATTTGTGAGAGTTAAGAAGAGTCTGGACAATCTCCAAAGTCACCTTTCTGTGAAAAAGTGCCAATGCTTTGAGCATTACTCACTTTGTGGCAGTACAGAAGATGGCAGAGGCTGCTGCAATATTAAGGGTGAAAGGAAAAAGAAGTTCAGGTGGAGGTTCTGGTGCCCAGTGCAACGATGGCGAACATCCAGTCCTACTACATTCATAACCAAATTATTTTACCATTGCAATTTTTGGTCCCATTTCTCCAAGGTTCACATCTCTAGTGAAAAGAAAACAAACCAAAAACACCCAAACCAAGCAAAAAAAAAAAAAAAAAAAAAAAAAACAAACACAAAACCAAAAAATTAAGACAGAATTCTGGCATAATTATTTAGACTACCTCAGTAGACATTTTAGAGTTTCACCAGCTAGGCTGGAGATACTCAGTGGATATAGGAAGTGTTTGCACTTCTCAAAAACCTCTTTTCTATCTTGAGCNAAAAAAAAAAAAAAAAAGCAACAAAACCAAACCAAAACCCCCATAAAACAACCAACCAAACAAAAAAAAACCCAAAATCAAAGCAACAATAAAAAAAAAAAATCAAACCCCGCTCCCCCCCAAGACCAAACCACAAAACAACATAGGAGAGGCAATTCAAAGACTGGCACAGGTAAATGAGTGATAAAAAGTCTTATGTAAATCATAGAATAATAGAATGATTTGAGTTGGAAAGGACCTTAAAGACCATGTACTTCCAACTCACCTACCATGGGCAGGGACACCTTCCACTAGGCCTGGTTGCTCAGAGCTCCATCCAACCTGGCCTTGAACACTTCAAAATATGGGGCATCCAAACTTCTCTGGGCAACCTGTGTCTCACACTCCTCCTCTCAGTGAAGAATTTCTTCTTCGTATGTAATCTAAACCTACCTCAATTTGAAGCTATTCTCCCTTGTCCTATCCCTACGTGCTCTTGTGAAAAGATCCTCTCTGGCTTTCTTGTAGGACCCCCTTAGGTACTGCAAGACATGCAAGATGAATTGAGAGCAAGTGGATGCAGATGTGTCAAATAAATGATAGCAAAGTGCCTCAAGGCACCAGAGGCAGGAGCAGCCCATGCTTTGCAGGGGAAAGGGTGAAGCATGTGCTGGCCTGATCCAGTCCAGTTCTGTGCCCGGGTGAATTGGAGCCGTGATCTCAGAGCTCTTGTTGCTCTTGCAGCATTTAAACAGCAGGATTACCAGCAGTATCTGCACAGTGGCCAGGGAAGGGATCTTCACTCTCTGCCCAGTCCTAAGCAGCCTAACACAAGCTCTCATGTACCAGCCACACAGACCCTACACCACAATATATAATCAGGGTAATTTTTCTGTTAAAGAACTTTGAGCAACTGAACGATGATTCTTCTTTTCCCGCTCTTCATTCCTTTTTCTGTTTCGTTTTCTTTTTCTGTGAACTAGTGCTAGATTTATTTCCTCGGGTGAGTTTTTCAAAGCAGGCACAGTTGGCCTAATCCTGTTGCTGTTGAAGCCACTGGGAGTTTTGCCAATGCTTTTAACGAGAACAGAGTTAGGCCAGTGCCGTCAGCTTTGAAGCCCCCGCTTTGTGTGTACTCATGTGAAGGTGGGGAACAGGGGGCAGATAAAATGAGAACCAGTCTAAACCTGGATCCAGCAAGGAAAAATAATGCAAACAAAACCTTTCTTGTGTTTCAAAGAAATCTCTTCATCCATTTCTTGCATCAGTCCCAAAAAGGTGTCAAACTGATTTTGTAACCAGCACCTGAACTCTGTGGGATTATGGCTTGTTTTCAGCTGATTTAATTTATCTTTTGAAGGTAACTGTATTTCATTGGAAAAGTGTGCAGAATACACGTTTTTTGGGTTTTTTTTCCAAGTGCATCTATGAATAGTCTACTAGAAATTCAAACCTAGTCAGGAATTTTAAAACCAGAAGGGATCATCACATAGTTACACAGTCAGCATAAAACAGTTTATAAAAGTACAGCCAATAATTTCAATATTCACCCACAGCTTCTGTTTCAGTTTTAGTAACTTATAGAATATTTAAGTGTGTGTGTGTTCAGAGCTATAAATAGAGAAATATATACATACTACTCGACTGGGTGTGCCACAAAGAGAGAAAGCATTATCCAGACTGAAGCAGGAAAATTATTGTGAAAGACAAACTAAAATGAATCAGATTTTTTGTTCTTATTTTATTTCTGAATTGTAGGAATGTATTCTTGTTGTCCTTAAATATATAATTTTTCTTTTTTTTTTTAAAGTATTGATTTGATCTGTTAAGGCATCTAGATTGGACAAAGATTATATTCATAAGCACAAAATGTTTTCATAAGCTCAACTTCTTCATCTGTATCCAAGAGTAATACTAAGAAGAGCATTTTTTCAGATAGTTCATTACATTGCCTCGATTTAGGCTGTGCCAAGAGAGATGATAAACAGGTTTCAACTTGATTGAAACACACTTGCTAATGTTAACATTTCATGCAAGAAAGCAATGACAGTTTTTACAAATTGAAAAAAACCCCCAAACCCCTAGAAATTAGTGCTTTTCAGAAGCTACCAAATACAGTTGATTATAAGATATTCTTTTTAAAAGCCTTCAAGAATCTTTGGTAAAGGAAAAAAATAGCAAAAAAAAGCACAAGGCTGGATAAGAAACCTCTGAATCCTGGTTCTGTGCTCTGCATTCTTCTCAATGTCCAACTTCTCTCAAGATAGTTGGGTTATCTTCCTAAAGCCCATGCTGCTAAACTCAAATGACTAATTAAGAAACACATTTTTTAGGTCAACAAAATAAAAAACCCTCTGGTCTTTCTGGCAGTGGTGTATATCTTCAAAATAAACTGTCCAGGCTTACCATTGAACAAGCAGTAAAAGTCTCTTTCTTTCTTTCTTTTTTTTTTTTCTTTTAAGCTTTCCCAAATCCCAGCAAAGGTGTAAATAGGACTGGAGCATAATTTACACATATTTAGGCAAATCAAAGTTCATGCTCAGTTTCTTGTAATTGTGGGCAAGTTTTCATGTTGTAAGAATAATTAAACAGAAGTAAACAATCTGT
Organism: Sterrhoptilus dennistouni; assembly: GCA_013397095.1. Classification (NCBI taxonomy): domain Eukaryota; kingdom Metazoa; phylum Chordata; class Aves; order Passeriformes; family Zosteropidae; genus Sterrhoptilus; species Sterrhoptilus dennistouni. The sequence goes on along the minus strand of VWZU01004885.1, from coordinate 184,791 downwards.
ACCTCAAAAAATCCCTGAGGACAAAGCATAAGGGCACAAGCAGTATCAGTCCCTGATTGCTTTGCATGTGCTTATATTCCTGCTCCTTCTTATCCAAAAAAATTGTATGCAAATATTTCCAGTGGACACTGTGCAGTTGCAACTAAACACAGGAGGCACAGTGAACAAGGTTTCTGGAAAGAGGACCTGGGACTCCGTGAGCTCATGAAGAATGTGCTATGCTGTAGGATCATCCATGGAGGGCAGGGACAAGGAACTCTGCAGACCTGCGATATTCTAGAAACACGTGGTTTTATTGCAAGGGTCGTGGGTAAAGAGGGCCTGGCCTTCAGCTACCAGCCTCGGCTGAAGGGATGTCCCAAAGAGAGAGGGAGAGAGAGAGAGAGTATGAGGTAAGGGAGGTAAAAAAGCTAAGAGGGGTAAGAGGAGTAAGAGAGGTAAGAGTAAGAGAGAAGTAAGAGAGATAAGAGCAAGAGGTAAGAGAGTGAGGACTTTGTTACAATACATTATATTTCCTTTTGTGTTGAATATTCTAATTTACAGTGACCAACCGGCACAAGATACAAAACCTACAAACTTTGCATGCAGCCTATGAGAACTACTATATTACCATATCATCCTATATTCTAAACTCTAAAGACTACTGTTCTTATCTACTTTTTCCTTGATGTCATGGCAGGATGGAGAGGGGCTACATTCTTGGGTCCTTTTGTTTTCTGTCTTTCAACCTATCTCCAGCTAATCACCGTCTTCCTGCCTGCCACGATCACATCTCAAAGCTGGCCTTCATTTCTATTTCACTCACAGGTTTTACATCTCCAGTATTTCTTACCAGGCAATCATATTCGCAAGTCCTTCCTGTCCCATCTTTCCCAACACTATGCCAGAGTGGATTTTTAGAGGCTGGAAGTCAGGGTAGTGGCCATGTGCCCCAGAGTGTAGAAAAGAGGTATGCAAGGATATAACGGGATGCAAAGCCTGGCAGGATTGCCTTAGAAGATGGCATACTGCAGAGGGAGCCAACTCTGATGCAACACCTACACTGTGGTTTGGTGGGAATATTCCCTGGAGAGACCTGTCCCTTGAACCAAGAGCAGCTTCATCCTGGACAAGGTCAGTCAAGTAGAGCAAAGAAGAGGATCAGTAGTCAATCTGTCTCAACTATCTGGACTCCAATGCTCTTGTTTGCTGCCTGGCCCTTGTTTATGTAATAATGTAAATGTAGCCAATGTGGCTATTGTGAGTTTTGGGGAGGGCATTTAATTAGCGATTACATCACGCTCTAGCATTGTACAGAAGTACTCAGTGTCATGCAAAATTAAAAAAAAAAAAGATTGTCTAAAAATCTTTCTTAGAATCACTCTGATAGTGTTTGATTATAGTATGTTACTGTCAAGACCACTCTCAGCCCTAGCTTGCAGATATCTTCTATAATATCATTCAAGAGCCTTGAAGGGTGTCTCTTTGGAACGTGTTTCCTAGTCTATTTTAAACCACATTTTCACTTCTGCTTTAAATTTAGTATTTGACTGTGTTTCTTTAAAGGTTTTTTTTTTTAATGTGCTCTTCCTGTAAGGGCTTTGAATGTGCCTCTGAAAACCACTAAACAACAAAGTTGTTGTTGCCATTGCTGCTTGATCTTTCTGGGAGACCAGTCCCACACAAACCTCCTTCTCTCTCCAGAATGCTGCATATTGTAAATACAACAACAACTTTCAGTTTAGTCAGAGGAGAAAAATGCAGTAGTTTTCTCTTCTTTCAGATCATGAATTAATTTTTTGTTTTGTGTACAGCAGTTTCAATAGCTGCACAGTCATTTATGTTAACCAAAAGCCTTCAGCTGTAACAAAAAACATGCGGGATGTGGTGAGATGGCTTTTAAAATTCACCATTCTGGCATTGAACAGAGCATTATATTTAGATGTGTTTCCAGCTTTTCATTCCTTTTTACACTTTTCAAGCTCTGCATGTTCTGTAATCACAGATATTTAGTTGAGAGATTATATTAAAAGGGTATTTCCATCATGTAGCAGGAAGATGTATGTTTTCTGTCTGAGTCAGTGAACTCTGACACTTCACACTGTAATAAGTCTAGCTCTATTCATGTGACTGAAAAGAAACTCAGGGAAAGACAAACTAAAGGAAGAGGAAAGAACAATATTATTTGTATTATGTCTGTTTTCCAAATCTAAATAGAAATTTATCCTTCCATTCCATAGGAGTTTTTGAGATATTGCAACATTTTTTCCCATGCTGAAATGGGAGGAAGAATTGAAAGGTAAGAAAATATAAAAAATTAACAGCTAAAAATTAATCCAAATTTGGAAAAAGAAGAGGGTATGCAATTCCAATTGTATCTCATCTTCCAGTCTGATTTTACTGCTTGTTTCTGCTCAACTAATTGTTGCCAGCTGTCTTAATGTACATTTAGAAGGTAGCAATGCTTTAGCCCAGAAGATATCTAACAGAGCTATTGGTAAGTTTGTTTCAGGTTTTTTAGCTCCAGCTCAACTAGGCAATTAAACATGTTTTCAGTACGTTATCTCTTGATGCCAGAAAGGGCTGCAAATCAGAACTCCCCCCACGTACTTCTCTGATAATGCAAGTGAAAGCATTCCACACCAAGAAAAGATGCAGCTCTGAGAAGGGCAGAAGAAGATCTCTTTGGACTTTGTGTCTGTGGAGGCAGTGGAATGGACAGATGGAAGGAATGAAGAGAGGAAGACAAGCAAACTACAGTTTATGTACTTTGTGTAATGTGTTACTGTCTGAGGCTGTACATCAGGATGACCTGATGTCTTCCCATTCTCCAGTCAGGTAAATAATTTTCTTACAAGTTGTGGTCAGGAACAGTCCTATCCAAAACATTTCACAGAAATAAAATTGGATATATTTCAGAGATAGGATTTTCAAATAATTTGTATTTTCAAAGAACCTCCTTCCAGGACGTGCGATCAGATCCTGAAGTTATGGGCTGTCTATGACAGAACCCAGAATGTGTCAGGGGAGTAGCCCTGGAGGGAAGGTGGACAGCCCGTGCCACAGAACTTGCTTTCAACTGGGAATTTCAGGGCCTAGAGTCTCTTAACTCAGAGCCAAAATGTAGAAATCCAGGGCTTCTAGTGTCAGCAGATAGACACCTGCTCAAATATTTAGACTGCAGCACTACTTAAGTCTGTCATGCAGCTCACCCCACTTATCACCAGAAGATGTCTTTTGTCTTTCAAATTAAAATGGATTAAAACTACTTTTAAAACAAGAAGGAAGAAAATAGTCGGATCACCTGAACTAAACCACACTTTCTGCTTCCGAAAAACCGGGTTTTACTTCTTCTTGACTGATGGACAGTGTTCCCATATCTAGTAAAGTTTCCATGCATGTTGTCATTCTTTCATCCTTTTTTGTGGACAGATTTCTAAACCTGTGAAGTCTGTCAGCTACTGTACTTGTGATTCTAGATATTTTTTGAAGTCTAAGTATTGAATATCCAATCATCACTGATCAAATTCCAATAACACAGAGATCTGATTCCTTCATGTATATTGGCTTGGATTCAGAATAAAGCAGAAAAAAATGTATTTTCACTGTTTTTACTGTATTTACTGTTATAGAGGATACACAAAGAAGTGCTGTACTTAGTGGAAACAGAACTAAAATCTTGAAGATCAAATGGAATAGAGATGTAAATCACTGCCTCTCAGTACAGCCAGGCAATGCACAAGTATGGCTGCTAACAAAGCCCTAAAGGAAAGTGGTTTCCTTTCATGCAAAAAATGCTTATGCCCAGTCAAGGTGAAGAATGAAATCTTGGGGAGGGGGAAAAAAAAGGAATTGAAAGTTTCAAGTAAAAAGAAATTTCAAACCAGCGTGGGAAATTTTTTGTTTGATAATTTGGAATTTCCCACAAGAAACAGATGTCACTGAAAAATCCAAATCAGCTTCCATTTCCCTGTTTGGTCTTCATTGCAAGCCATGCTGGAATTAACCTCCTAAGTGCTGAACCCCTGACTTCTCTAACTGCATGCACAGCAGTTCGTACCAGTTTAAGGTGATTTGCTTCTTTGTTCTGTTTGAAAAGACTCTTTCATTTAAAAGCTGTGAGCCATGGCTATGCTTGGGTTTCTGCCAGCATAAGCTGGTGTTATATATAACACTTCTTCCTCCTTGCTTTAGAAAATGAACATATTCCTTCATAGTTTGTGTTTTACAGTGTAAAGTGAACTAGACTCTTCTAGTGTTTGCAACAAATAATCTCTTTTTTCTCCTCTATTCCTCTCCCATTATAGTCCAAACTAACCTTTCCTAAATACAACATCCAAGTTTGAAATTAATTGTACAAAAAATGTCTCATCATAGAGTAACAGAAAGGCATGGGCTGGAAGGCAGAAAGACTATCTAGTTCCAGCCCCCTGCCCTGGAAAAGTCCCTCTTCATTTTTCTTATAGCCCTCCTTTAGAAAGGCTGCTGAGAGGTGTCACCAGAATCTTTTTCTTTTCCAGTCTGAATAAACTCAAATCCCTCAGTCTGTTTTCATAGGAGAGGTCTCCATCCTTTTGATTATCTTCATGCCCTCCTCTAGATCTGCTTCAATGAGTCCATTCCCTTTGTGTGTTGAGGGCCTGTTGCATTAAAGTTAAGCACTTTGGCAAGGAAATAAACGCTCTTGCATTCCACCTGGTCCTCAGAGATCAAAGAGGCTGGGTGTGGCTAGGCTTAATCTCTGATTATAACCCACTTGGCACTAGAAGTCATGTTCAATAAGAACTTGTGGTATCATAGACTCACGAATGGTGTAATTAACCAGCTTTGGTTAATTTGGATATAGTCACTTCAGTAAGAATTTGCTATCACAGGTTCACAAATACTGTGGTTTATTGAAGCAACAGACACACAGATTCATCATTGCCATTTCTGAATGTACCAGCTGCAACAGAGCTCTAATAACAATAATACTGTGCTAACCTGGGTAATTGTAACAACCACCCTACTCAGAAGCTTAGCAAAGAGGTGTTTCTCTTTGGGAGGAAGGAGAGGAAGGTAGCTAGTCAGCTGTCTGGAATTTGGATTTTTCTCCTACTTAAGTGAAATTCCTACCTTCCTTATATAAACCCAATCTTACCCCCTCCTTCTCTATTACATACAGCATGACATACATCCATACATGACATACATACAGCAAACAGTTTGAGTAATACAGTCATGCACATGGTAGCATGTACTTCATTATACTTACATTATACATTATTTGCAGGACGTGTGTTTTAATGCATAAATTACCCTTAATCAGGACAAGAGAAAATGGCCTCAAGCTGCACCACAGAAAGTTCAGGTTGGATGTCAGGAAGAATTTCTTCACTGAATGTCTTGTCAAGCACTGGAACAAATTGTTCATAGAAGTTCTGGAGTCACTGTTCCTGAAAGTACTCAAGAAACAGCTGGACATGGCACTTAGTGCTATGGTTTATTTGGCTTGGTGATGATCAGTCAGTGTTCTGGATGATCTTGGAGGTCTTTTCCAGCCTTAGTCATTCTACAACTGTGATTCTAGAAGTTACATTTTTGGCTACAGTGCCCTTGGAAGTTCCAATCACATGACTTTGCTGCATTCTGTGCAGTTCATCAGAGCCATTGGCCATCCTGTCTCCACAGGACCTTCTCCTTCAGCCAACTCATCCTTTCTGGATGTGCACGATGCAGCTTTCCACACACAAAGATAAGGGATCAGGTGCACAGGGTAGGCAGCATAGCCTTGGCCCTTGCTGGATCTTTGGCCATCACCCCACAGGGCTCCAGACCTGGGTGCAGTGCTCCAGGTGGGGCCTCACAAGTGACAAGTAGAGGGGTCTATTATAACAGTAATCTAATATAACATGGAGATACTTCTAATACATACTAGTAGTGTGCTTGACTTACTTCTCACTGATTCATATTGCATGCCTATAGCTCCTCTTTACCAAACTTCATACTAAGCTGTTATTTTTCACAAGTAATTTTCAACTGATCTTTTTTGTTATAGCCACTACAGGGTCAAATTCTTCATAATCCAAGTACAAAAAAAGATTATTTTTCTTCTAAAAATGTGGGGTAGTTTTATCACAGCATTTCTGATGGCATGAAGTGCTAAGAAATTTTAACTTGGACTGATTTACTGTGTTCTGAAAAGTGCTCTCTGGATTTTCCACACACAGAAAATCCTGAAGAGTTGTGCCAAAAAAAAGTCTATTGCAGATCACATAATTTTTATTACTAGCTGCATATCATTCCTTTGGACTTTTTACATCTGAGTCAGCACCAAAAATATGAAGGATATTCTAAAAAAATCCAGTTTAAACTAACAAAGAATTAAAGGAATTTCAAAAGGGTCTCTTGAAGTTTAACTTTCTAAATGTGAAAATCTTACAGTAAATTCACATAACCTTTGTTTGCCCCTACCATTCGTCCTTCATCCTTATTCTGTGCTTTCTGATGATCAACATGAGACTTGCTAAAAACTTCATGTTGTTGCCTTGCCTAATGCAGGGAAAACCTGGGTGTATTACTTCTTCTGCACCAAACAACACAACTTCTACAATTGTATTTTTTAAAACCACAGCACTGAGAGGTCACTTTGCCAAAGGAGAATGACTGTAGTATTTGTTAAGGTTTCAGAATTGCCCACAGTTATAAAAGCTTACTTTAATCTAAAAATCTCATTCCAAGGAAAACGGTACTACCTGATGTTAGGCATAAAAGAATATGGCAAATATAGATGTATTTTGTAAACAGAAAATGAAATTTATGTATTGAAACTTTTTAAACCTTTTGCATCTCTTTTTTGAACTGAAAAACTGTTCTTACTTTAAGTATGTGTTGTATCTTCTGTTGCAGAAATGCTGTTCATCTCTATATATTTACTTACCAAAATCCATCTGTATTCATCACCTTCTGTCTCTCCATCAAATATATAACAAAAGTAATGAATCTTACACAGTATAACACAGTTACAGAAACACCCTTATGTACAAGTGATCTGGGCATTTAAATTTTACTACTGGATGACTGATGATGGTTTTTTCACTTGTAAACCTAGAGAGCTGGAATGGATTTAGAATTCCTTCTCCTGGAGTAGCATCATGTGTTTGCACTAGTGAGGCCATACCTCAAGTACAGTGTCCAGCTCTGGACCCTCACTACAAGGACATTGAGGTAGAGGAGCTATTGAAGAGTCTGGAGTACAAATTTATGAGAAGGTCTTGAGGGAGCCTGGAGAAAAGGAGGCTCAGTGGTGACCTTATCACTCTCTACACCTGCCTGAATGGAAATTGTAACTGGAGGGGTCAGTTTCTTCTCCTAGGCAACCAGTGACAGGATAAGAGGACATCACCTCAAGCTGCAGAAGGGGAAGTTCAGCCTGGACATCAGTAAGAATTTCTCCATGGAAAGGTTATTAAGAATTGGAATTTTGGGCGTCCTGGGGTGGTTTTGGGAGTTTGGATCAAATCTGGGAGTCCTGGGAGTTTGAGGGGTCCCAAATTTGGGGATCTTGGGGTTTTCTGGGGACGTTTTACCCCAAAATTTTGGGGTTCTGGGGAGGTTTTCGCTGCCGTCCAAATGATGGAGTCACCATGCCTGGAGGTGATCAAGAAAGAACCACTTAGTGCCATGGTCTAGTTAAGAGGGTGGTGTCTTTAAAGGTGGGACTTGATAATTCCAGAGGTCTTTTACAACCTAAATGATTCTGTGGTTCTGTGATTCTGTTGCCAGCCTTGATTTATCAAAGAAGAAAAAGGAAAAAAAAAAAAACAAACAAGAAAAAAATTCCTGATCACAACAAGCTGAAGTTGTTAGTAAAAGCAATGAGAATGAAATAAAAATGAGGGTTACTTATTTACTTAAAGATGTTTGAATTTGCAGTTCCTCTTTCATGTTTTGTTCAATAGGCCAGTTTGTGGAGTGGTATTTATTTATGTATGTATTTTTTACTGAAAGATGAGATTATGATGTAGTCATTAGATCCTTATGAGATATGTTAAACTGTAAGAACTGTCAAAATGGCATCTAATTATCATTAACTTGAGCAACTTCTGACATAAAGAGTAGATTTTTGGAACATATATTAAGAAACTTTTGACATTTAGAGAAGTTTTTTGAAAGTAAAGTAACAATTGCCTCTGAAACTTGCAGTGCCAGATTTACAAAGACATGAATGCAAAAATACCCACTAAGTAGAACACTGACACTGCTGTGGAATGTGATGTAGAACCAGAAATGTACTATGTACTTATGTACTTAGTGACTCAATATAATGCCATGCTTTTCCACCTAATAGCAGTAAGGTTGTCATGCATATGGGCAACTGACTGGGCTTTAGGAAAATTACCTCAGCTACTGACATGGAATAATTATTTATGGAGATTAAAAAAATTGAAGAAAACATGGTTTATATAACAAGCAGAATAGTCCAACAAAATCCAGAGTCATACTATGATAGAGTCAAAGTTTAGCTTTTCTCTTCTACATCTCCATGGTTTGGTAATTCCAAGATATATTTCAAGTCATTCAAAAGAACAAAAATAAATAACAACAACTGCCTTCTTGGATAATTATTATTAATTCTGATATATAATTCATAAAATCATGGATAAATGGCAATGTAAAGTAAATTATATTCACACTCTTCTTCACAGAACCACGCCACCTTAGATTTACAAATCAGTTTTGTAGCAAGAACTAACTAGAAACATCAGCAGTCTGCTCAGAGACAAGCTAGTGATTAGCAATGAGTCCAGGATATTTAAATTATATTGGGTACTGGCTCTTTGCCAGTACAAAACTATGTCAGTTGCAACACATATGTTTCATGTATTGTATATAGCCGTTGGACAGGTGGTTATATCAGTCTCACCTGAAAAATACTTAGAAGAAAAGACACTTCACTGCATGTATTTCCCTGAATTCTGCCTGAGGGACAGAACAAGGAGTGCCGAACTGGCAAGCCTTTTCCAGCCCTCACCCTCAAACTCATTGACACTAATCAAGGAAGGGCAGCAAGGAGACAGATGATGAAAGATGTTCCCAGGCTCCTTCAAACTGATTTGGTTTAGAAACCACTTCAAAGGATGTGGTCAGGAGCACAGCTCTTGGGTTTAGATCTGTGGAGCTGCATCTGTGAGGTCTCTCCTCCTCACTCCACTTTGTCCTTGGCTGTCTGGTGAATATTGAACTTGGCTGCATGGTTTTCTCTTTTACAGAAAAAGCAAAATTACCCCTTTTTCTTTTTTTTTTTTTTTTTTTTTTTTAAGGTACTATCCTAAGAATATTCTACCTGGCATTAAATACAGCATTCAAAACACAGAGCCAGCCACTTACAAGAAATAATTTAGAACTTGAAATATTAGAACTTCAAAGGGAATTCCCTTCCATTACAACAAATGAATGGGAACCTTGATACACTCTTGATAATTCAGTGGGCCATATGTGGTTTTACTCCATAACCTTCCAATTGCATGTAGACTTCTTCATTTGGAATAAAAACCCAAGTATGAATCTGCAGGACATATGAGGCAGACTAAATCTACTGCTGCAACTTCACTCTGCAGGGTCTGTTTTGCACACACTCTTAGGATTTTCATAGTCTCTGAAAGACCTGGGTGCTTAAATGTTGCAACTATTTCAAATTCAGTTGAAGCCTGATATAGCTCTCCAGCTGAATGCTAAGCATTTTTGTCAGTCTAGGGGAAGGGTTGGTCAGAGAAAATTGACAGAGATGGAAAAGAATAAACTGAGATCCGTTTATAGAATTCTATTTTGATAAAAGGCTGCAAGGATTCTATATTTCACCTTGTTTAGACTAGTTAACTTCTAGGATATGGAGATCAAAAGTAAGGCCCTGGAGCACAGGATCATGCTCCACCTTCAGCTGCTGACAGTTTTGTCTGAGCAAGAACAGCATGGTCTGGTGCACAGTAACAGCAGATATGTCTGTGAGAGCTGGTCAGATTTCTGCATACACAGACACTAACCAGAATTGTACACACGGAGCATTTAATTGTCACTTTGCTGCATAGTAACAGCTGATACCACTCAGCCCTTCCCCTCCTCTTTTTGGGAATTTCCCTTGAGTGCACAGAGTCTAATGCAATGGCCAAATACAGCTCAACTGTGTCTAACCCTGGTGTGGGTTAGTGACAGTAATAATCAGGATATAAATATCCTAATTCTGGCTTAACCTTGGGCCACCAGACTGCATGACAAGCATGCAGAGGACCAAATATGTGCTTGGAGGGCTGCAACTTATAGCTGCCACAGTTGACAGGCATTCCCATTCACAAGGCCCCTAGGGATTCACACATAACTATTACACCACCTTCTGAAATATTGCTGGCAAGGACTTACTCAATTTTAAGACCCCTGATCTTTCTCAGGATGGTTGCACGTCTGTCTTTTTTTTTTCCTCTTTCCCACCAGTGCTTGCCCTTTTTACTGCATGGTACTTTAAACTGTCAGTATTGACAGTCCTTTAAATGCCACTTATAATTTGCAGCAGAACACAGAAGCTTTGCACAGGATTAATGACTTAAAAACTGTTAATGAATCTCATAAATAATTAGCTGGAAAGTAACTCTGATATCATTGTTTGATTGCAGAAATAAAGGGAAATCATACTCTGATTTTTAGTGGGGAAGCTAGATAGATTGATAGAACTGATGAGGGAATTACTTGACTCCACAAATACCTACTGTTCCATCTGAGAAGAAATATCAGAAATCCATAGATATTTATTTATGAAGAAGCCTATAGAATATCATAACAGAACTTAGAAAATGGATCAATTCTTTTACATCACTCATTTTAGGCACACTAATAGCTATCTCACTTTCACTACAGCTGCAGCTGAAAATTTGTAGCAAGGAGGAACATCCTGCAAATGCTGGAGAGCAGGAACTGCTTTAGCTCTGGAAAAAGCAGAGGATGAAATGTACTGCATGAATGTGGCCAACATATGCAAACCAAACTTTACAAATCAAACTGAATATAAATAGTGCTTAAAAAATGGCACTCACAGGAACTCCTCACAAGTACTTCTCTAATTCTGGCAACACCATAAAGGCTTGCACAAAAACACACACACACTAAATGATTATTAGTAAAAACTCATCTGTCAATGGATTTATTTGCAATCATAAGGTTCCATTGTCTGTCTTACAAATCTACACATTACTTCATCCTGTTAATATCGTCATAAGGTTGTATGGTATTGGCCAAGGTTAAATAGCACTCACTTCATTGGAATCTACAAACTGAAGTCAATCAACATGCCTTGATATCACTCCTCCAAATTCTCGATAGAACTGAATAATAAAGAAGAGGTAAATCAAACCTAACTACTTTAGCTCCAGCCAGTCTGTCTCCACTCAAAGCATCCATTCAGCTGGGAAGTACATCAAAATTTATAGCACAGACATTTACCGTGAAAGGCTTTAACACTATGAGGAATCCTATACTCGTGTCTTGAAAGCCAATGATATGACACAGAGCCTATATTTGCACTGTCCTACAGTAGTGCTTAGTAGCTGACTACAACGGCAAGCAGAAGTATTTTTTAGGTTGTGAATGTTATTTCATCTGTGTACACTGATACTGGATTTGTTTTCCTCAAAACTGAAAACAACAGAACATTAGAAATGGTAACAGCTCTAGCCTTTTTTTTCTCTCTCTCTGACTGAGAGTACAGAATCCCAGAATATTGATGTAGTTCTCCATCAAGCTGGGCAACACATTTCTCTTTCCAATATAATGAATGAGTGACACAGAGCAGAAAAATTCTTGCAGAGGGAATATAGAGCATATCTATTTTCCTAGACAGTGAGAGTACATGAAAATATTTGCAATTGCAAACATTTATATTATTGGCAACTTCATGCTTTAATTCTTGATATTATTGGTGATACCATGAAAGAGATGAGCATCTAAATTACTCTCTTAACATGAAACAAGAGTAATCTTTTTTGGACAAACTTTCACAGCTTCTTAGAAAGACTTCAGTGTATCAGAGACAGCAGAAATATACCTCGGTTTCCTCTTTCAACCATAAGTCGAATTACATTGTATTTTCCTCATGAGAAATATACATGGCTAAAGCAATGCATATGAAGAACGTATTTCATTGTGTTTTTCTTTATGTTTGGACAAGTGGAAATCAGGTGAATTAGTCCCACATTATTTTTTTCAGATTGGGGTTCAGAAATAGAAGGCAATTGCACAGCTGTTGGAGTGCATTTCCTTTGCAGCATTTGTATTGCTAACATCTGTATGACAAAACCTGAATGTTAGTAAGAAGGGCATCTATCCAAGATTCTTGATTCCTCAATGACCATGCAAACATGTAAACAACTTTACATTAATGTAGCAGAAGTCTTCATGCATTCATGAGTAATCAGCTGTCCTCATTGTTAAACCACAACATCAACACATAGCATGTTTGATATGGATTGGTATGGCTTCACCATACAGAAATACAATAGTTTTCTGCTATCCTAGTAAAAATAAGATATTATGACTGATTTTATGACATCTTTCAGTGAGGGAGTTCTAGTTGTATTTATGTTAACCTAGCATTTCACTTGCTTTTCTTCTTTATTTAAAAGTCCTCTATGTAGAGATTCTTCTTGTTTTACCAGGGCTTTTTTGGTAACTACTCTGGTGATAATATTTATCCCTTTCCTCTTCCCATACAGAACAATTCAGCAGTCCAAAATCTCCTTGCCTTTTTCTCTCTAAGTTTACTTCACCAAGTTTTGGAAAGAAAGCTGTGCTTAGAACTTAAAAGATGTACCAGCTGGTAATGAACAGAAAGTTTCAGCTTGAGAGACCATTCTTTCAAAAGCAACTTCACTTTATGGCCTATATTTACTCTGAACAATTCACATTTTCCTCACTCTGGTGCCTTTGTCTTCTTCTGTGTTTGCTAACTGCTGGCCAATTGCTATGCATTCACTTTTCAGGAGGGCTTTTAATCTGACATGACCAAAAAATATTAAGGAAAAAAAAAAAGCGAAAAGTTGAAAAACAACACCATAAGGCAAGCTACGCGAAGTCAAGCATGGCCTGAGCTGCTAACCCTGACAAGTTTATCTTTTGATACAACTCCATTTCTTTGCTGGAGCAAGTGAGTGGGGGACTGCTTTTCATTCTACTATAAAGCTGCTAGAGCTTAGAAAAGTAAGAATTGCTTCTCCATTAGGTATTACAAAATTGAAAGAGAATGATATTGCATGTTGTCCCAAAATGTCTTCAGAAGTTTCAACATTTCTTTGGAAAAGGAAATTCATACTGGATTTCATTTTGAAATGAGATTTCATTTCAGATATTTCAAATCAAACTCCCAACAACAGAAGTAACCTCAGTTCTTAAGTGCTACTCTACTAGACTTAACAAAGCTGAAAACCCTCCTGGACTGCTCATTTCTAGGGCAACACACAGGATAGGAGCTTTCAGGGGTGCCAACCCATTAAATTTGAAGTCACAAACCTGAGGATGCCTTATAGGTATATGCCAAGCATACAGCTGAGCAACTGGCAAATCCCTAATAGAAATTTATCCGGCAGCCAATCTTGGCAGCTCTCCTTGCAAGAAGTGTTCTCAGTCTGTTCCCAGATTCCAGGTTAGTATTTTCCTGTGAGCTGATTTAATGCTATTTAGTTCACATTTTTTAAAAGACAAAGAAGATCCATTTGTACATTTCTGACCAGTTCTAGTAAAATTTGTTACTAGGTTTACCAGTAAGAGGTGGCAATGGACAGAATGTATAATATATATAATCAGGCATCAGTAACAGCTGGTAATTGTCAGAATATATAATTTATATAATCAGGCATTATTTCCATTGTCTCACATTCCCCTGGTTTTGTTTTTGGTGAATTCATTTTCATTGTAGATAACCCATTAGATCCTGTTACCTGTCACATCCTTTAGTTCCTAGTTCTTACTGGACTTGAGTTCTGAGTTACATCCTTCACATTGCAGCCACTTGCTTGATCTTTCCCAGCCAAAGGTCTTTCTCCTCATTAATCTTCCAAACTAATTCTAGTGCTTCTTGAAAGAACTAACCTCCCTCCCTGTTGTGAAGAAGTTTTTGTATTTGCTAAGAAAGGAAGATTCACATACAGTGAATTTGGTTTGTTGGAGCAGCTAGTTTTATACACACAGTGTTCAAGGAAAGATAGAATATTTTAAGAGGTGCCTAACTAATTAAAATGCAGCTGAAGCTGCCTACTGTACACTGTGCTACATAGGACCATGTTCTGAACTGACTGGCATTAATAAAAGGCTGAGGCCCCCTTGGGATTCTAATAAACTATTTCTGTTTATCCACAGGTTGTCAGTGACTTTTTCCCCACTAATGAAGTGGGGAAGATTTTCTAGAAATCCTCACTTTATATCAGCAGTCTTACCACATTTGAGTTAAATTTCCCAACACACCTCAATACACGTGAAATAGCAAACATGGATTGCTACAAGTTTGCAATTTTTTCAATTTATGCATTTTTTGAGCTGAAAATTTGACCTTATTCAACCTCCTTCCTGCTCTGAAATATATTGAAGGTCTTCTATGCATACCTATTATTTGTCACAGATGACCTCTGAAATGCAGTAAGACTTGCTCAAACATATGCTTCATCAGAGGGTGCATCATCTATACCACTTCTGTTTTCTGAAAATATTAACTTGAGACATTTTCAAGACTATGTGTTATTCCAGAGATTATCTTTTGAAGAAATGTGTCAGCCTTCACTCTGTGTGAAGGAAGCTGGCTGGCCATACATATTCATAACACGTACGCAAAGCTCAAAACACCTGCAACTCAGATACTTAAGGTTTTCCAATAATCCCTTAGTGAATCTTATTCCATAGGGTGAAGCTGAGCTACATTGAGTCCAACTTCCATATGCTGTCTGACAATACTGCTTCAAGAGAAACTCTTCTCACATGTCTTAAATCAACACAGAGAAGCAACTCCACAGGAATCTATAAGATCAGAAGAATAATTTGGTGTCACCTTGAGTGCTGTCAAGCACAAAGGATGACCAAAATAGATACAGCTCTGTTCCAGTACATTATGGCTACCATATGTGACTGAGAGAGTATATCATAATATCTCATGACAATGTCTACTGAGGCACAAGCAACAGGAACCTTTCCCACCAATATATTATTACAACTCATTAACTGATTTCTCAGCTGCAGCTGCAACCATTGCATTTTCTCAGTCCACGAATAATCAAGCTCTTGCCTATAAGAATACAGATATTAATTAAAAGTGAATCTATAGTTCATTTGCTGTTAGTGCTAATGCTGTTATCTAATAATAGGATTTCAAATATAGGATAGAGATGATGACTTAACTACATGTGGCAAGGTCTATTGCCGGGTCACAACCAGGGTGAAAGGTTTTGCGGCTACAGGCTGGAGAAACAAAGGTCAATCTGCAAAGGGCATGATCACATGCAGCTCATTAGCCTCCTAGGAAGCAGCCTGCAGCAGCAGAGGAGGAGAAAAAGGGGAAGGAGTTCCTAGTGAAATTCATAGGGTAAGTTTGATCTTACACTGTAACGAGTTCCTACAGATTTTTTTTGTTGTTGTTGTTTCATACTATTCTTAAATTCAAAATACGTTTAAACAGTATTCCTATCTTGCTGTGGCTTTCTAAGAACTTAGTGGCAAAAACCACAGACAATTATTTTTCCATATAGATAGGAAAATACATGGGATGTTACAGGTTTCAGATCATTACTCTGAAATTTTAGTCTTCTCAAACTGGATATTTGCAGTTATGATTAAAAAGCAAGGGGAGGTATTGTATAGCATTCGTTTCTCAGGACTTGTTTGTTACAGAGGAGATTCTGCCGCTCTTCAAAGAAGCAGACTTAATTTTCACCAAAGACCAAAGGTGTTAGTGGATTGTAACTAGATTCATCTTGTAGGCTGAGTTCTGGGGGTGATTTCTTCAGAGCAGAATGAATTCAGACATTCCCTGAGAGCAGATGAAGAAATTTGCAGAGATTGTGATTCCCTGAGAGAATCTGAGTAATTAGCAACAATTTGCTTTTAGTTAGTGTGTAGCACAGATCTGTAGCAAGTCACATCACGCTATCATTGCAAGCAGGAGTCTGATGTATGTTGTAGCATGATGGTTGAAGTACATCCAGCGTCTTGGCAGCCTGCTTGAGCTAACTCTGTACACAGCTGAAGGATAGGTATATCATGCTTATCATTCAACCATGCTGTGCCACCAAGTAAATTACAAGGGAACATTTCAATAAAGGCCAGAGATTGGTACCTACCAGTAGGACAGCATGAAGTATGCAGTAAAAACTGGAAGATAAAAGAAAAGGAGATGTCTTCATAAAAGTCTGTGTCTTGTCTTGGCACAGGATTAAAACAGGTAGACAGAGGCACGTATTGAAAATTGTTCCAAGCCATGTTGGTACAGACACAGCTGTAGAAAATATCTGCAACTATACTTGTAAAATACATGATAATTTTGTTAGGAATATGATTTTGTTGCAATTCTTCTTGAAATTAGTGTGCGAGCTTATGAAAGACAAAACACCTCATGTATATAGTCTGCACCCACTTCACAAATATAGGTCCTTCTTACCTACTCCCCTTGAAATTCAGACTGTTTCTCTGGGTTTAAATTACCTGTTGCTAGGCAAAGACTCTGAAAAAACTTCAGTGGTCATCTCAAGTCGTTTGCACATGCTTCTGTAGACACATGAAACAAGATCAGAGCCTATTTACAAAACAAATTGGGGAACGTATATGAAAGATAAAAAAGTGATAACCTAAGATTTTGTTGTCTTGCTCAAAGACAAGGAAGGGCTGTGAATTATCTGGGGTCTGGTTTAGAGCCCTCAGGCTATAGCAGAGAAAATACAGTTTCCTGTCTGCAAACTGTGAACCTGGACAGAAGAGTTGTACAGAAAGATTCACACATTTTATGTGAAACCAAAAATGACATACAAATTTTAGTCAGGCAAGAAAACCTGGTCTCCATGCTTGACTTGAAGGGCATTAAGGGCTTCTTATTTAAAGATCAGACTACTCAGGAAACTACTTGCTCACCCTTTAATGACAAACTGAGAGAGATATATTCAATTCTACAGGAATCATTCAAGGAACAAGAACAGCTGAAGAAAATGATAAAAGAGTAACTCCGGTTGGTACAGAACAAGAGCAAAGGTAAAAAGGAGAAGAAGGAAGCCGCATTAAGTAAAGAAAGGAGATGTTTAGAGGAAAAAATCACCTTGCCCTGTGGCACAGGAAAAAAAGGATCAGCATCTGCAGTGTCTGTCAGCTTTAACTGCCATATTTATGATTATAACACCTGATCAGCAAACCATTTGATTGCAGCTGGATTGGGAAACCAGCTGCCGTTACTGCACAGATAAGCAGCAGTATTCATGTGGTGGCATGTGGCTGAATATTGGCGAGGTGTGTTCTGAGGCCAGTGGGCAACTGAGAGCTGTTGATAGGAAACCCACAAAATGAGAAGTGTTACTGCAGATATCATCATAGCTGGCACACAGGGAGTTTCCTTCTGTGCTGAGCAGCAGTGCAGTGTGAAGCCCGATCACAGCAGAACACCAAAGTGTCTTGGGGAGTATTGCTTAATGTTCTGAGTAGTATGCTGCCAAATAGAAAACAAAATTTTAGAGGGTATGATTCAATCCAGAATTGCCTTAGCTCTGGTGGATACACCTGAGGCTAGTTTCAGCTGCAGTTCTGGCTCTGTAGGAGTTTTCATTTTATGCATCCAAGCCCCTGACTAAGGCACTTTTTTGTAATTTGTATTCTTGAACTACATGAAGACTGATTCCTGGACTTCTAAGTCCCATTTCAAACTGTCTGCTTAACTACACTGCATAAAATTAGCATCATCACCTCAACAGCAGTAGGGAAAATTCCAGGTCAGATAAGGTACTGACTTTAACACATCACTGAACTGAGCATGGAAGGTAGTTGCTAGTTTAGGGCAGAAGAACTGACAGTGCAACAGTAAAAGGCTTTTTTACACTCTGTTTTGCAAGTGCCAGTGGGTACACTGCCAACTTGGAAACCCTTACCCACAGGAGGTACATGGATCTGTCACTTGAGGGCAGAAGTAACTGACATCCAGTACTAGGTTAACATTTGTCCACATACAGGATGTTGAGGGGTAATGATGCACGTGCTACCAGTGCTTATCACAAATGTCTGCTGGTGATGGAGAAATAGTAATATGCCTTTCCCATTCAGGTTTGGGTTTTTCTTTTTGAGGAGGAGAAGGTGGGCAGAAGGAAAAGGGAGCAGGACAGAGTATCTTATGATTTAGGTGAAAGTTCATTACTAGGGCATGTTTTTTACTTCCTGAATTGCATCCTGATTTGTTTACTGGAATCAACAATATAGAAGACATTGGAGAACTTGGGTCATTTGTCAAATGAAGGAACTTTATTGTACTTGCAATTTTGCTGGCATAATTCCTCCATTTTGTCAGCTAAGTCCCTTACTGTGGACTGTATAAAAAAGGAAAGCATTAGAAAAAAATATGACTCTTCATGCATAACAGGAGGTGACTGAGGGGGAGAGAAATTTTTAGGAATGTTAATAATTTATATGTGACACAAAGTGAGGAAGAACATATTGTATTCCATCCATTTCTGCCTGAACAAGCCTCAAGTTGTCATCCTGCTCCCTGCTAAAATAAATGCTAAGCATTACTAATGACCAATGAACTTCATTGCTCAGAGCATTTGTGAAATCCAGTTTTTGGATGCAATGACAAGTGAAGCTATATTTCTTTCCCAGAAAAAAAATCCATAGTTTTTACCAAAAGAAGACTCAGAATCCTACAGTAACTACAATGAAAACAAAGCTAAGGATTTGAAGTAGTTTATGATTTGTATTAATAAGTAACCAAGAGATTATAACACTATACTGGCTTACGTGCTGTATCTTTTGTGTTGTTTCTGCAACTCTGCATTACACAGCAGATAAGGAATGGTAAAGAGCTGACAGTACTAAATTACTAAATGTTTATTAACCTTTTCAACAGAAATTAAAATGAGTGAAATATTTGGAAGAAGGACTAGAAATATCAGTGTTAGTGTAGAAGTATAATAAGTAAATTGTACTTTGATGCTGGCCTTATTTTATCATTGAAGATCAAGTTAAAATGCCATAGGATGAAAAAAAATCTAAAGAATTTGGAATTTTCAAGTATAATTTCTTATAGCTACCTACAGCTATTCAAAAATTTCTTTAGCTATAGAATAGCTATAGAATAGCTTTAAATATTCTATTCTATTCTATAGAATAGCTTTAAATAGCTATAGAATTCAAAAATTTCTTGTAGTTGGGTAAACTATAATAGTCAAATCTCTCTTTATTAGATATATTGAGAAAAGGAGGTGAAAACAACATGAATAGAAAACTTTAAACTAGGTCCTCTCTTGGTGAATGTATCTCTGGCCTTTGAAAATTTAAGACCTTCCTCTTTTTTAGGCAATGAATGTCTTTTCCTATTGAAAGATCCAAAAGTGTTTCAAAGAACGTTTAGTTTGAGTATTAAAAAAATTTTAAATATTTCTGCTCCAGCAACTTACAGTAACAGCTCAAAACACCCAAGAACACACAGAGACTAATGTCTGCACTAGGGTAAATGTGGTACTCACAAAGAAACTAGCTAAGGGCTCTATACCTGGACTTCATGTTGCTTAATTAGCATTGCCTCTGTCCACAGACAGAGTAATTGATGTGGATTTGCCCTGTATCAACAAGGCAATTCATAAGGCAGGCTGCAAGATGGATTCAATTGTGTCCATGCAGTTTTAAAAGGGTGTTTCTTTTGATTTTGATCAGGAGAAAGAAGATGTGCAAATATTGAAGTCAGCTGGACTAAGGGTGGAGGTGTAATAACCTACTTTAGCATAAGCCTTAGATACAAATGCAAAGTTTGCTGCAAATCCCAGTTTAGATAACTTAGCCCCAGATGCCTAGAGCTGGAAGTACTTCACATTCTTAGAGGTGATGAGAACTTATATAAGTATCTGTAACCTGTGTTTTTTGTCAAGACACATAGCCACATTCATCCACTTAGCCATGTAGGTCCTGCAGATTCAATCCCTAAGTTTTTCATGGTGACTAAATTTGATGTAGCTGCTTTTTAATTATCTATGGATATGCAGGAAGATCAAGCTAATTTTGGACATTACCTCAGAACTGACTAAGCCAGGGACTCAAGCCATTCATTGTTACTGAATTACATTGATTCATTTGGGAAAGTTAAATACAATACAAAGTGTGCTAGATGGTGTCCTTTTCTATGCTCTCCAACAGCAATGGAATATGTGCCAATAACTTCAGTGGGTGGGGAGTGCACCCTGAATCCCCATTTTCCAATTCCAATTTCTTCAGTTGAATTTATGAGCTTTACCTAGAAATGAGAACTCAGGTTCTCATTGACAACTCTTTTTTTTTTTTTTTTTTCATATAATGGAGATTATATATTTTCTATCCACCATTCAGATTAATATGCAAAGGGAAGATAAATGTATCACACTTTGCAGATAAAGAGAGTTGCCTTGCCTTTTACAAACAGGATTTCAGGTACTGGAAGCATCCATAGCTACAAAGAGATATTTGCTGTAGAACACCTTAACTGTTCTGGGAGCAATTACTTCTGACAGCTGATGCCATATAGGACAATTCATTGATACAAAAATCTTTGCATTTGGGAAGCCCAAGGTAACAACAAGACCAACTGGCTTAGTATTGCTAAGGGAGCATCTTGCCTTCTGCATCAATTTGCTCTTCTGTTAGTGGTATCAGTAAGAACTCATCGATGAAGACCTTTCAAAAGCCTAGAGAGATTAACTTTCAAAAGTTATTTCAGCTAAAGTAGAAACCAATTTATTAGATGAAGTGAAAGAACTTTTTTTGGAATTTTCTGTTCACTGCTGCAAAGTTTTCCGAGTAGCCTGATCCAGAAAATAAAAAGAGATATGTTAAATATGAGGCCACATTTGTACCTTCTGGCTTTTAGGGTACATAATACAAAAATTATTCCTAGTATAGTGACATAAGATGTGAAGATTCCTCACTGACTTATGTTGTGTCAAAACATGCTGATTCAACTAAAGCAAGATACTTTATTTGGTCTTCATTGTGCTTCTGCAGTTTTCTACTGTAACAATTGGATTTTGTTCTAAGCATTTAATATTTACTATTTTCTATTTATAAAAAACTATCCAAATTATAATAAAACATTGTGACAACACCAAAATTAACACAGTGATAGAAGCAATCCTCTGGGGTTTAAGACTGCACGCCACAAGAAATTTAATGTGTTTTATTTTATTTCATTCTACAGTCTGATTCCCACCTCTCTTGATGAGCTGTGCTTCTGGCCTCTGGCCATAATTTTTTCACTGGGGATGTTTCCAAACTCACTTCGAGTCAGCACTTAAAAAGCCATCTTCTAGTTGGTTGCTTAGTACATCTTGTTTTGACATCTGTTTCTGCAGTGAGTAAAATTCTGTAATCTTACAGTTACCCTGTTGCAGAAAGGAACATGCAAAAGTCCATTTTGGTTTGAAATCATAAATCTACATTAATTTTATTTTTTAGTGCCAGTAAATCATAGGCATTTTTCAAACAAACTTTTGAAATAAGAGCAGCTTATTTTATAAGTGGTATTTATAGCATCTATTGAAACTATTGAAGTCACATTCTTCCATCTGACAAGCTCAACATTCAATGTGTTCTGAAAACTGAACATATTTTGTAGCAGTCTTCTTCCACAGACTGAAAATGGAAACTCCTGATGATGGGATCAAAGCCAAATGAGAAAGAACTCTAAACAGAGAAGTATCTGCCTCAGAAGCAGTAGTAAATCTGAGGCAGAAATACAGCCAGCAGTGGACTGAGATGTACAGTGCTCTGCAAGTGGGAGCTGAGATTTAGTGTCCTTCCACTGTACCTGAAAAACATCTTTACCTTTGAGGGTGGAGTAAGGTGTGTTGAACGATCCAGGTTAGAGCCAACATTTACTCCTTATAAAGATCCAGCTCTCTATGCACAAATCCTGAGTGAACATTCATGAGATTTACCTCCTCCTCTATGCCCTGAAACCTGCCTTGCCTACAACCTGCAGAGTGGGGCACGTGTACAGTTCATCAGTCTCCCAGGTCCAGAGGCTCCATTCTGCCTTACCTATTTCCCTGCAAGAGGATTACAAAGATCTGATACAATATAAACTATAAATATATTTAGAAAATTGAGCATACTGATAATTTGACATTTTTTACTTAAAACAGGCAAAATGCAACCAAACAAAAAACCCAGGCTTGGTACAAATTTGGTACCAAAAAAGAGGGTCTTCTATGAGAGAAAGAGAGGCTCTCTCTTTTCCCAACATTAATGCATTAAAAACATCTGTTTATCACTCAGTGATTATTGTATCTGCAATTTGACTTTTTTTTTTTTTTTCCCCAAAGCCATAAACTGGCTTATGAGACTGAAGCTGTTGTGGAACAGCAATTAGAAGATAAGGTGTATAGCACTCCCCAAATGACAGTTCTTGTTCCTTGGTTGAAAGATCTCATAGATTTAATTGTACATGCTTGACTGGGATTAGACAAGTGAATATTTTTTCAGTTGTCTTTTACTGAAATACTCTTAAAACTGGACGTAGGGCAGGGAAAGTTACATATGGCTCCCTACCTGAAAGTTGTAAAATTCTTCGGAGAAGTTGAAGTATACTGTAGGAATTTTCTTGCTTATGTGGCTCTAGAAGCATTTGCCAATGAGATTCTAAATGGTGTTTGCTAAAATGCAGAGCAATGCATGATGTGAACAGAGAAAGTGTTTTACACATGTATACCAGTGGTGGGTGAATTGTTTAAAGTCAACAAGAGATGACAACTAAGGGTATATATCTGTGAATGCCTACAGTTAATGTTCACAAATACCGTTCTAAGTGTTTCACATGAGAGTACTTTAATTTATTTATAAACCACATGTACTCTGGAATTTTATTAGTCTGCATTCCACTCCCAGGAACAAGTTCCAAAGAGCTCCAGGAGTAGAGAAAAACATGAAGGAGACTGCTGTTTTGGACTGACTATAGAGGCTGTGAAGTCATGTCACTGAATGTGTGGTGTTCCCCTCTGAAAGAGGATATGGTGTCAAGTACAGGAGAGAGCTGTTCACCTTGCACGTAGAGACACAATGCAGAAAAATGTGTTTGAGAGAAAGGACTAAGCAGTTGTTAAAACTAGGGTCTGAATAAGAGAGATACAAGCCACAAAAGTCAGTTAGTAAAAGTGAGTATTGAAAATACTAAGTGGCATCTGTGGCCACTTGTATGGTGTGAGCTCAATCCTGTTCAAGAACCTGAACATTCTGGTGGTTGCCTCTCTCATCCATATGCAGAAATCCACCAATTCAAAGACAAAACGTGTCATTTTTACACTTCTAGACCTCTTTGAAATATATATTAAAAAAACCAAAACCAAAACCAACAAAACCCCAAAACAACAATCTCTCTTCTGCCACACATCCGTGCTTGAATTTTTCTCTGAGATAGCCGTAAAATTTCCATACCTGCATTTATTTCTCAATACACAGTCAAAAGAGTATGGAATTCCTTATCCAACAAATAAAAAATAACTATTACTCTTTCTGCTTAGCTCAAATTCTCAGGCCAACGCATTATTTTCTTTATCATATTTGAAGAGCAGTGGTGTTTAAAAGAACAATCTATAGACCCATTCTTCTGGAGCTTTTTACCTCAAAATGTCATTCTTCCTTACCTAACTACAAATGTTTTATTCTGAAACTCTCCTTAAGCCATTAATAACCATCTGTGAGTCAAAAAACTTGGCCTCAAGAAATCTGGATGGTTAAGTATTGACCAAGGATACCTGTCATTTCAAAAGCTCTGTGTAAGAAACCTGGCATCCAATATGTGGAAAGGCTGTTGAAATGCCACAGAGACTTCAGTGGCCCAATAACCACTATATGGAGCAACAGCCCTGGAAAGAAGATGAGTAGAGTTTGCTTTTTAAGATCATGTCTGCCCACAGAATGCTGTCTGGTCTTTGTTTATCATGTATAAAGCATCCAGAAAATTTGGCAGGATTTATGATAACTTCTCCTGGCATTTGGTGGCTTCAAAGTGAATTCATGTTAGTTTGTTGTCCATTCTGAATAGCTTTCAGTTCTTGGATGCAGTTCCATCTTTTGTAGATATTTGACAGGAGGATGCCTATAATTCATAAGTAAAAGGTACATTAAAATGAAATGAGTTGCCTATCTTGGAACTGTTACACCCAGCATAGAATTCAGATCTGCTGCACAGTTCCACGTTATTAGTAAAAACTGGTTTTGAATTTACTTAGTTGCAAACATGTCAAATATGAATTCATCAGACCATTATTATTGGCAAGGCAGTACAAATCTTGAACTAGGATTTGCACTGAGGAAAGAAGAAAGTGCATCTCCACATCAATGAATTAACTTTGGCAATAGAGTGACATTGATCCAAGAAGAAACAGAGACCATTTTGTTTCCTGCATTTTATTTTCTGATTAATTAATTTCTGACAGAAAATTAGATAGTATTTTAATTAATGCATTTTTTTCCATCAAAGAAAGCTCTAGGATCACAGGGAAGTTGCCTCCAAGATAATCAATGAAAAGGAAAAGGGAAAGGGTTCTCAATAGATTATGTGGTCCGGTATTTTGCTTGCAAGTGGGAGAAACATGATTTCATTGTTTATAACAGATGTTTGTCTTTCATGTTCAATAAAATGCATGGTGGGATTTAAGGAAGAATAGCAGAAAGAAATGTTCTTCTCAGATGCTGTCTAAGAACTGAATTACATGATGGACTCCACTGCAAAATCCTGTCTTTAGAGATAACTATGTAGTGAAACACTAATCTCGTGCCTTAACACTAATTTTCCTGTCATGTTTCTTTGGTCCACTCCTTTCCCATTCAAAATTATTCATTACTGAGGATGTGACTCAGTTTCTCCATTTTTTTTTTCATTTTTCTTAGCAAAGTTTGTGTCACATTCACCCTACAGATGGCTGCAGAAATTGACACAAAAAACCAATTTAAGTTTAAAGGGGAAGAAGTCACAGGGTCCTTTTTTTCTGAATCTACTTGTGGAGAGAAGACAAAGGAAATATTAATTTCATATAGCTGTTGCTACACTCAGCTTGACAACTTGCTTTGTTGTGGTGTGTTACTACCTCTAGGAAAACTTCATCCACTGTCAACTTTTTGATCTTCTAGTCCTTCTCCCTGGACTCAGAATGTAGATTTACTCCGTTATCTTTTACACCTTCCATTGTTTAAGTGCTGTAAGTTCATCATTATGCAAAAAAATAAATAAAAGCACCATGATTTCTGAAAGCCTTAAGTTAGCTACACACATGCAAAGATCTAAAATCAGTTAAAAACTGTGTTGCCTTCAGTCAGAAAGCTAATATTCATCTGACCTCCCTACAGAATACAAATAAAAGTTGCACTCAATTCTTCCTCTTCATAGGTGATTATAAAAGTCCTTGATTTTTTTTTTTTAATACAACTGAAAGCCCACAAGCAGGTTTATGGCTCACTACCCAAAATGCAGTACTGTAAGAGTCAAATAGCTCACCACATACAAAGAGGTTTGCCTCTGATAATAAAACAAAGCATGTCTTGATAAGGTGAGGGATATGGGGTTATATTTTTTAAGGCTCTTAAGGCTTAGCACCAGAAGGCCCTGTGGGGAAGACACAGCTGCAGACTAGATGGCTGGAAGTCATCTGGGGGGTGAGAGGCAGTTCTGAGGAGAAATGCATGGACAGCATATGAATGGGAAGCTGGTTGGGTGATAAGAGGTTTGGACAGCAGCACTTCAGCTGAGTCATCCAATGAGTGCCTTTCTGTTAAGTTTTGGTTATGTCCAGTGGAAACCAGAAGTGTAAAAGGGGGTTGATTTCTACAAAAAAAGAGGTCTCCTTTGGATGTATAAGGGGGTCTGTGTCTCTTTGCTATTACTACAATAAGGCTCCCTTGTCATATGACCAGACCAACAGAGAACGTGCTAAGCTGTGTGGTTTTTGGAAATACAATACTTTATTTCACTTTTATACAAAACTTTATTTCACCTGTGTTAACACTATTGACATCAAATAGCTGACAAATGAGCTAATAAGGCACAATTAACTGAGTTCTTTTAAAAATATCAATACTGAAGCAAAGCTAACAATAAATATCTACAAAAGCTTAAAAATATATGTTTGACCTCCCTTTCCTTCAGAAGGAGGGCATGGAAAGAATTGTGTTTAAACAAGGAAAATTTTGTGATGTTTTCCTTTGAAATATAAATATTATTTAAATCCTTCAGACAAAAGGTAATTTATTGCATGTTGTACATTTAAAATGGTACTGTTTGGAGAATTGCTCGTGCTCTCAGTAAGAGTGAAACCTCTCTACTTCTCTAGCATTCAGTGACGCAGTAATAAAACTTTCAATGTGATATATGATGCATGTCCAACCATCACATTTGTATTAGCACATCTATATATAGCATACTATTAGCAGTTTAACACTGTTACAGATTATTGTGAGTCTCAATGAAGGTGTTTAGTTTCAGTCTATGGCTAAATAATTGCCATCAAAGCCAATGAAATCAGCTTAGATTTGATGAGACCCTGACCCAAAATATCTTAGTCTTAGCTATTCTGGTAGAAAATCTATTCTTACAAATTAATAGACTAAAAAATCCCCAAAAACACTTTCACATGGCTAAATTTAATCAGAAGCATAAATAATGTGCTCCTCAGCCAAAGATGCATCATTAATAACACGACAGATTAAAGGCAAGGATATCACATAATGTTTTTAAATAATCCAGTCTCCTAATATTGAGCCAGAATATTTTCTTTCTATCAATTTTTGTGCAGAGGTAAGTGTATAATTCTTGATGGCCCAAACCAATATTAATTTTTAAAGCTCTCTTCTTTTCTGCAATGCACAGCCTCATGAAATAGTATCATGCCTTTGGAAAACAGGATTAATAAGAGCATACTCAGAGGATAAAAAATTCTCTTCACAAAATAGTGTAGGAGTAACTGCTTACCTCAGCAACTGTATGTTGCTGGGAGTATAGAAACCAAGTGACTGACTTTCTAAAGGGATTTTGACTTGCATTTCTTCGGATTAATGTGATTCACACTGTATCTGTCCATCTGTAGGATCATGCCCAAAGATGATCTGTGCTTGACGTGCAAATGTTAGGTCTATCATTTGCATGCACAAGTGATATGCAGGGACCCATTTGCACTTACATATGTAGAAGATGACATTTGAAAAACTGGCTTCTAGAATCATTCCTTCTGTGAATGTTATGCAGCCATCTGTACAAAAGTAACAACCAAATACTTTGCCATCAGCAGAGTATTGGCCTTTCAGATATGACTGGTTGAGAGGGTTGGGGTTTTTTTGTGCAAACTTCATTTCAACAGAAAATTGTTTTTTCAACTAATTTTTAAACACAATGTTGGTTTTCAGCTGAATTCTTTCTACTGTCAATATTGCCAAATTTGATTGATCTGATATATGCTAATGTTCATGTCCTGTGACTTCAGTTTTCTCCATAGTACTATGATCAGGGATTCTTGTAATACACCGTAGCAGTTCAGTGAGGGAAGTGAGGGTCTGTAGCTTATGATAGACCTACTACTTCCATAGCATTTGGGGGAAAAAAAGCTCCACGTTTCTTTTTCCTACTCCACTCCATAGAAAGCATAAAAAATTCAACAAGTAAAAAATTTCTCCCTACTGCATCCAGTGAATCTGAAAATCTAAACTTGTCAAATAATGGTACATCATCCAAGTGGGAACTGTCCCAGGACAAAGGTCCTATTCAGAGAAGGTTTTTGGGATGAATTGTCAAAAATATTTCTTTAAGTTAAAATCAATGTTAAGCCAGTAAGATCAATGTTAAGCCAGCTGCTCAAACCAGGTGCAAACTGGTCAGCACTGTTTTCAGTGGAGCCCATTGCCACTTTATCAGTGAAATGCATGGACAAAGTACACAATAAGGGAGGCATGAAAAGGGCAAGATCTCAGATGATGAGAAGCACATATGGAATCCATGGGTCATGCACTATACAAAAGGCTCAGTATGTTAAATCTATCAGGGGCTAGACTGTTGAGATGCTACAGTATGGCCAGCTACAGACATTAAAATACACATGCTGCATGTTAGATTACATCTGACTCAAATAACCTAAAACCAGGTGATAGCCAATGGGAGAACCCATAAAAGAGTCATGAAAACAAGCATGTGGCAATATTCCAAAATCTGCTGAAATAGCATACATGCCAGGACATATGTTCTGCCTTCACACATTGTGCCAGAGAAGTTAATTTAAAAAGTGGAAGTGACTTGTATTTGTTATATCACTCTCTGTAAATACTCATTCCATGCTATCCTTCCTCACTGTTTTATATGAGGCCAAGATCATGTGTGCACATGTATATACAGACTGGAGACATGGATAGGATATTTTCAATTACGTCTTTCAATCTTTTGCTGGGAAAAAGAAAAGGCTTTTAAGTTTTCCCTATATATTTAGAAACAATTTTGCTCTCAGCTGTAAATACTGCTATCTATTGAACCAACCAGAATTTTACCCATGAATCAGAGAAAAAAACCTCAACAACAACACCAACCTGTTCAGCCTAAGGAAATGTTCTTGCAGAGTGATAGCTTTCAGAGAAAAATGTTGCACTAGAACTTACTTGCAAAACCTCTATGGAGAGCCAATGTTCTTTTGGGAGAACAATGTCTATGCTCCTTTTAAGAGCAGATATTTGAAATTTGCCAGGTTTGTTTCCCTTCTTTCCTTCTCACCTTTCCTGGTTCTTTATGAGAACAACAAACCAATCTTGTCCCATTTTGATAATGCTTTATTCACTCATCCTACTTCCATAGCATTCGATACAGTCTTTCTGATCTGGTGAATTATTCCATTTGGTGCAAGACAAAATCAATCAGGATCAAGAAGCCAGTGGACCTGGGATTTTCTTCTGTATATACTTGAAAAATATATTTTGGTATATTTGGTCCTCAACTAGAAGTACTAGAAACTATTTAGCAGTGGTTTTGTTTTGCTACCAGAAGCCTCTCTAAGTCAGATTTTGGTGATAAAGGACACCCAATAGGTGACAGCTTCTATGAAGTATATGTTTAAAATAATTCCCTTCTCTGCAGGCTGGCATCCATTTCCATAGAAACAGAGGTGGACATGGACCATTAGCATCAATGAGTCAAATTAAACTACTAGTGATCAGATATTTTTGCTGAAAAAAAAAAACCAAAAACCTGAATAAGCAAAAAAGAGAGTTTTAAAATGACCTCTAAAAAAAGTCTTTAAATGTATTCTTCTGCTCTTGTCACATTGGGTCTTTGTGGAATGCAGGCACTAATAATTCAGAGCCAGCAGGGAAGCAGAGGAGGGGAACTCCAGATCACATGCAACAGCTGGAAGTAAAAACCAAAACAAAACAAAGATGAAAACTTTGGAGTTCTAAAGATTCCAAAATTAAAATACTAATTTGAAACTGCATTTTTTAAAACAGTGACTTTNCAAAAACAAATACTCAAGTCCTTCTAGCAACTGCAGAGACTCTTCAAGAATTTACTTTTCTTGGAGAGAAGCAGCTATCTAGATCACAGGGATATTTAGTTACTAATCATATATTCTGTGATATCTTGTTTTACCAGTGCAGACTACCCCCAAAGACATGAAATAAGGAAGTCCAAACTATCTTTTGCTATGTATTTGCAAAATGCTGAGCTGTAAGAAAGCTAGACTTAAGGTCTCTTGGGATTAGTGTTTAACAGCATGGTGCAGATACTGAACCTCACATTTCTTTTATTGTGGTGAAGCTCCTTTTCCATTAATGACATTGGTCCAGCTTTCTAAGCATGAGAAGCTTCCTTTGTGGGAAATCAGGGCAATCAAAACCAGTTTTTCAGTGGCTGCTTTCAAGCTTAAGTGTGCATGTGCTGTGCTTTATTCACACATTACATGAACCACAATATTCGACTGTAATCTTTTGCTCTTTTGTCTTCAAATGCAGTTGAAAATCTAGTCTACCTGTACTTTCTAGAGTTCACACCCACTGCACAAGACATCATCTAGGAGTCTGTGCTGCAAAATCATCTTTCTATTTGGAGATAGGGCAGCAGCATTTCTTCAGAGCAGTGTGGATGCCTAGGGCTCAGTAGCTTCTCCTCTCTTTGGATGAGTTTCACTTCCCTCACAGATGGCTAAAGGATGAAAATTACATGCTTAGTATTTTTTTTTCAGGAATTCTGCCTGATTTCTACAGTGCATTGATATAAAGGTCAAATTCCATCAGCTTATGCCAGAGAATTCTCTGAATTTTGTTCTTTTCTTTCCAGATCACCCAACTAAGCAGTACACTTGCCTTAAAAATGTTTCATCTTTTGGGGGTTTCGTTAATTTATTTTCTTCCAAAGTAAATGTTACCTTTGTAAGCCTTTTGTTGATTTCTTTATTTAGCTCCATTATTTCACCACTTAGTTTTCAGCAATGGGTTGAGTCCTTTCTTTCATTCTCCAAAGCTCTCAGGAGTGAAAAAGAACATCATGTTCCTGTGGACTGCCCAGGACACATGCTGCACAGCTGTGCCAAATTTGCAGCTGACCAATTGGCCTATGCTGCAAGAAGAGTCATTTTCAAAATTTACAATCGTTTATTTTAATGCGTGCCAGATAGGCCGATTCACTGTGAGAATTCTTTGATTTTATTGACGCTTAGAGACTCATCCAGTTCCCAGTGAAGTCAATGGATGTCCTTCCAGTCCTTATAGCAGGACTTGGATGAATGTCTAAGCAGGCAGAACTGTTTCCTGTCACCTATTTTGCTCACTGAGACATACAAAAATCACCAACCCCTATTCTGTACCATCTTACCCTGGAATTTGAAAGAATTGCATGATCTTTAAAGGTAGCTAGCAAATTAAAGGGGGCAACTGATTTAAAGTAACAAATTCCCCAATGATAAGAGTGTCTTGGAAATAGTAAAAATGGCATTATTTTATTTGTTTGTCTGTTTGTTTTTTTGTTTGTTTTTTCAAAAATAACATCCCTTTTGGAGTCCTATGCCCTACTCAACTGAATACGGTGGCTTGTCTGGATAAAGGAAGTGCACAGACCAGGAAATCTTAGGCATCTAATCTAAAATACAATTGTGTGATTTCACTAGCAGAATTTTTAAAAGAGTGGAAGCAGGCATAACTCAACCATAAAATGTTTTGATTTGCATTTTATGTCTGAAGCTATTTCAGACTGAATATTTCAGTTTACAGTGCATATAAACAGACTTATGAAAACTAGAATTTACAGAGATGAAATCATAATCTGGAAGACTCCAAACCCAGATGACATTTGAGTCTGAAGCCAATAATAGCATCTCCTCTGCAGTGTAAAATCAACACGGCAGCAGCAGTGTTCATATACTTACTTGTATGATAGTTTACAAGCATAAAAAGCATGTATATTTTATTTATATACTCTGATGCCATTTTCTGGTGCATGCAAAAAGAAAGAACAACTGGAATGTTCATGGCTTTTTTTTGTACCAATCTAGAAAATTATTGGAATAAGACTCCTTATAACAAAAAGAGAGAAAGTTGCCTATTGTAAGCACAAAGGTGGATTACTTGTCAGAAGTGCATCTAAATTAATGTGACATATCAAGAAAAGTGCATAGTGGGGAAGTCTACAGGAATGTAAATGCTACCCTTCATAGAAGAGTGGGAGAACCACTTACAATGTTATTACTCAAGACACTTGAGAATAGCTATATGCAACAATTTTGGTATGAAGAGCATCAACTAGAAAAATAATGGGACATTTTTATTCCCACTTTCACTATAATCTAACATAATTGAAAGTGCATTGTTTGAAAAAGTACAAAACATTTTTCTACATTTCTGTAAAAGAAGTGAAATTCTATGAAGTAAGTAAAGAGAAGCACTAAATTTAAAGCCAAACAAGTGTAGAAGTAGTCATGTTAGACTGCAAGAAGAAAGGAATAATAGACTTTCCTCCAAAGGACAAGAAAGGGAAGAATAAATATCTATGCCACTGAAAATGTTAAAACTTGATAGTTTTTGTACTAAAATGGTTTTAATTTCCAGTTGTATTGTTTTCCAAAGAGAAAACAAAGTCAGTCATAGAGAGCTGACAAGACCACGTGTGACAGATTGACCCTGGCTGGATGTCAGGTGCCACTCTATAACTCCTCTCCACAACTGGAAAGGAGAGAGAAAGTATAACAAAAAACTCATGAGATAAGAGCTGGGAGACATCACAAACAGATTACTGTCATAGGTAAAACAAGCCTGACTTGGGGAAATTAACTGAATTTATTACCAATCAAAATCACAGCAGAATAATGAGAAGTAAAATAAATCTTAAAAACACCTTTTCCCTACCCCTTCCTGATTCCTGGGATCTACCTCCTCCCCTCCAATGGTGCTAGGAGATGGAGAATGGGGGTTATGATCAGCTCATCACAGATTGTTTCTGATGCTTCTCAGGGAGAGGAGTCCTCCTGCTCCTGCATGGGGTCTCTCCACAGGAGACAGTTCTCCACAAACTTCTCCAGTGTGAGTCATTCCCGTGGGTTGCAAGTCTTCATGAAGGTGCAGTCTTTCAAGAACTGCCTGCTCCAATGTTTGTGGCTCACAGGGTCACAGCTCCTTCCAGCAAACCTGCTGCTGCATGGGCTCCCCCATCCACAGGTCCTTCTAGGAGCCAATTCCAGCATAGGCTTCCTACAGGGTCACAGCCTTCTTTTGGGCATTCACCTGCTCTGGCCTGGGTCTCCTCCAGGGGCTGCAGGTGGATCTCTGCATCCCCAGGGACCTCCATGGGCTGCAGGGGCAGAGCTGCCTCACCATGGTCTGCACCAGGGGCTGCAGGGGAACCTCAGCTCTGGTGTTTGAAGCACCTCCTGTGTCTCCTTCACCAACCTTGATATCTGCAGGACTTACATATTCCAACTCTCTTCTTCTCTGAGCCCAATTACATCTGTATGGTAACTTTGTGCTTCTTAAGTATGATATCACAGAGGCATCACAACCTCCTCTGATTGGCTTGGCCTTGGCCAGAGGTGGGTTCACCACAGTCCTCTCTATTCCTGCTCTTGCTGCACCTTGAACAAAAAATGTCAGCTGTAATGAGAAGGACCAAGAAATTACTTTTCATGAATCTCTATATCTGGGGATCAACAAAGTCTGGATTTTGTCCCTCTACGAGGGATATGAAAAGAATGGAAATCTGTCTCAGCTACTGGAGTTAGTGCAATGGCTAGCTAAGATAGCACTCATCACTTATTCATACCACAACCTCATTAAGAAGGTTGGAGTGGATGCAAGTTTCACAATCCTAGGTGTTATGTAAGCACAAAGAAAGGTATCCTCTTTTTGGGGCAAAAATTGTAAGGTAAAATGAGGTCAATTTGAGAATGTGGCAATTAGTGATGTGAAAGAAAAGAACAGAGAGCAGCTACAGCACACACCAAAGAAACATGCTGAGAAACAGATCTTAAGTCGCTGTTTCTGCCTAACACAATAACGACCACTTTTCCTAGATTGTTTGCGAGCTTAGCAGCACATTTAGTCATTTCAGCTCTTGTCTGAACAAAAGAGTGGCTAGTACAGGAGAAGATCATGAAAATGGCAGAGTGTGAAAATAGTGTAGGTAGTTTGGGTGAGCATGTATGTGTATAAGGGGCAAGTCACATCATCGTTCTTGGGTTTTGCTAGGAAGATTTCTTTACTATTTATTCCCTGCATTTCTTTACTGACCACTATATCATCAACTGTAGTACCAAAACACTTAGAGGGGCAGTGCTTTAAATTCATTACCCTCTATACACTGTGATACACTGAGTGAGATAAGTATTAGATTCAGTATCAATTACTTTTAATTATTTCCTGGAAGTGCACACATGGAAGAGTATTTCTGGACTAGATATCTCACAAACAGAGCCGAGACTGCTGGAGCTGACCAGGGCTTAATCCTTTACTCTGCCTACCAGCTACACTGATTAAAAAGGAGCCTACATAAAAATATACTTTGGGCACTGCAGCAGGCAGTGCTGGTGGTGAGGGCAGAACACTGATTCATCTCTGCAGTCACCAAGTCTGATTTTCAATCACATTGGTGAACTTTAAATGCAAGCACGAATTTAAGAGTATGACACAGGGAAATGGCCCCAGAATACAAAAAGACAGCCATCTCTTCTGAAGTCCTAATTAAAGTCACAATGATGCATACATTGGTCATTAAGCCACCTTTTTGAGAATGTTTATTAAAAATGAGCCAGATTGCTCTTTTAGCTTGTTTGTAACAATGGACTTTAGTGTCCTATAAGAGAAGCAATTAATGTTCAATTATTAAATGAATGGTTTAGGTCTGAAATAATACCCTGTTTCATTAGGGCTAACAATTTGCTTAGAGAGTTCTGGATAAGGATCTTGGATACAGAACAGGAAATTGTTACTAGATCCTTGCTCAATTATTTTTATTTTCAACACTGCCTCAATAATATTCACAGACTGCCCACTGAAGAATTCCAGCTCTCTTTCTCAGAGATAAGCACACCAACAGCCAAGATGTTCTCATAAAAGTTTAAAATTCCTTCCCATATCAACAACAAATTAGTCATTCATTTTCACATTCTTGCACACTGGAATCAGAAGAATATAAATTATTAACTATTGTTACACTCCATTTACAAAAGCCACTATTTTAGTTAATTGCTTGTTTGAGGATAGCTTATAAACAAATGAGAAAATGCACTGTAAAATTTAGCACTCAAATATATAAAGAGGATTATACCAGGAACAATATTAGCACTTAGCAGGGAGATTTGGGGAATAATTCTTCATAGGAATAACTCTTAATACAAAAAAGATAGGCTGAAGACTTCATTTTCCTACATGGTAGTATAAAAATGGGTCAAAGTGTTTAGGATACTACTTCTATGGTATGTAGTGCTTATAACTAAGTCTGTATTTTCTTACCTCCTATAGTGGAGAGTCCTTTTATTTGTAGATGCAGGAATATGTTTACATGCATTTGTGATTATTTAATAGGTCTGTGAGGTAATGTAATTATAAAATTCATTTAAATCTTGCCTATTGACTAGATGAATAATGCCGAGAATATTTAACACTTCAATTCATAACATTCCAGAAAGGAAATTCTTTAAACAGACTTGTCTGCATTGTTTTGCTATCAATAAACTCAAATACATAAATAAACTAATGGTTTAAATAAATATGTGCTGGTTCACCTCAGGTGAGAATCTGGAAGGAGGCTTCAATGAGACTCAACACAAGGACATGGGACTGTGTGGTTTGATTCTTTGTGGGACAAGATATGACAGTAGCTTCCTAAGGAGTAAAATAACTTTTCACACAGGTAAAGTAGGTTCTGAAATTATAAAGAATGCCCAGTGGAATGTACTCCATCCAGATTTATCATACAAGGTAGTGGACATAAGTAAATAAAGAATCAGCCAGCAGTTTTCTGGCATGACAGAGGGCTGCACCTGCCTCTTAGGGGTTTAGATCTATGAATTAAAAATTGTATTGAAACATTTAAATTAGAGAATGTTCTTTTTTCTTTCTTATACATGAAACAAGGTTCCAGTGGACTGAATTAGTGACCTACTACAGTACCCCACCAAGATCTTGTTCACTTCTTCTGCAGATGAGAAGACTCTATCACATAAGCTGTAGCCAGGTGAGTTGGACACAGTGGACTGCAAGCACAGAAATTTAAGCTTTCTTCTCAGATTATGGAAAAAAAAAGGCTGGTGAA
Source organism: Sterrhoptilus dennistouni (assembly GCA_013397095.1). Lineage (NCBI taxonomy): Eukaryota > Metazoa > Chordata > Aves > Passeriformes > Zosteropidae > Sterrhoptilus > Sterrhoptilus dennistouni. The sequence goes on along the minus strand of VWZU01004885.1, from coordinate 148,835 downwards.
ACATTAGGACTGTTGAATTGGTAAAGCTGTAGACCTGCTAACTGAGGCCCAAGTTCTGTGAGCACATATGGGAAGAAGGAATTTGCAGACTTTACTGCTACAGGATAAAGTTAATATGCAAAGTGTGAACTCACTTGCCAAAGACCAGGCTCTAGCAGGTTTCTCAGCATTGCACTACCCTTCTCCATTGGATCTGTGTATTTCTTGATGCATTATGAAACAGAAGTAACTGCCACTAGCTGGAATCTGACTGCAGGGAAAGCACTGAGGCTCAAGGCTTTTCATTATGGAAGTCCTCAGCATGATTCCAAGCCTGACTGTCCAGTCCTAGCAACAACCCTGGGGGACACCTTGCTTCCCTGCCCTGCCACACAGGAATACTGAATCAAGGGCAAGGTGTGGAGGCCAACAGAGGTTTTCTTGGAGAATGAAGCCACAAAAAGAAGCAGCACTGCAACACACTGAGCACAGAGGGTTGACCTAAGCTCTTTACCTACCTCTCATCATACAGATCTCCAGACTGGGCCTCTTTTTGCAATGCCTGTTCAAAGATAAACATAGCAGGGTCTTGGATCCCACTCATACATCTAACTACAGGATATAAAACAACAAAAATTTAGAGCTATGGATCACACATATTTCTCTGCAGACACCCCTACAGCAAACTAGCATAGAGGTATCTTTCATCTCATTTGGAATTCGTGAAAGTTTTTTCCTTTTTCTATAAGCACACTGGCCTCATCACCAGCATAAGCTGACTTAATGAGATGTCCTTTGACAGAGGCTGCCAGGGCAACAAACTGAATATCCTGCTGTCTTCATGGAAGAAGAATGAACTCTTTTGAGAAATACTGATGCTTCAGAATTAATACTCCCATTGAAAGGGAAGCCTATCTCAGTCTACCTCCAGAAATTCCCTCCCCTTCTTGTCAAGGCTCACTGAGATTCCATAGAGTGGCCATAAATATGAAATTAGCACTGTATGGAAAACAAGGTCACCAGGCTGAGTGGAATCACTTCATTCCCATTTCAGCTTTTACATTAATGTACATGACTCTGATACATAGATGAGGCATCTATTCAGCATGTCTCTGTTTATACTCAAGTAGTGGAAGCAAATTAAGGTTGCTTTGTATGAAAGCAGAGAAATGAAATGTTCTTTTAAAAATTCAGTACAGATTATACCGTCAAGCTTGAAATAAAGGAGGACTCCCAGCTTGCAGAAAAGACTATCTGTAGGCTATAAGCTCCTTTACTTTTCTTTTGAATTATTTTTTTTTCCAGATCCCTACTCCATCACTGAAATGCTATTCTAGCACTCTTTGCAACATTTTGTAAACCTTTAGCAACAACATGTGTGCACACAGAGAAAAGATACATAGGGGAAGACTTCAGTGATTTAAAACTGAGATATTTGATGGTGAATTCGACAGGCCACGTATTTCCCTAACACTCCTGAGTTTAACACTGGAGAGCAGTACATGAAATGCTGTGCACAGTGTTCCCTCAGACCTCCCTCTGCCTCTCTCTAATCAAAGAAGAAATGCTCTCCAAGGACAACTGCTTACAACTTTTTTCAGAGATGAATGTACCACACTTACAACCTTTTCCAGAGACAAATGTACCACTCTTGTCACTGTACCTCAGTTTTCCTGTGGACCTGTATGAGCCAGCTTTGTTCTCTAGCTTCTTCTATTTCCTTTCCATTTTGAGAGACAGTTGTGGCTACACTAAGGCACATAATTTGAGCAAGGCACACCACAGGCTCACTCAGGTTTGAGTTTCTGTGTGCATTTTAGTTGTGAATCTATGAAGGCTTCTGTGCTGTGTGAGCACTGTGAGATGACAGCCTTGCAGAGATATTGGCCTTCCTCGGACCACCATTTTCTACTTCCTGGCCTTCCAGAAAAGATGTATACTCTAGCCCTCAGGTGCTGCAGCTCGAGCTGAGACAGGAGATTTTCTTCCCACACTCCAGACCCTTGTCAGTAATTCAATTCAGTCTCATACAAGAATAGCCACAGTTTCAGAACATGTCACACTGTTTTAATAGCACTTCCTCTCATCAGCTTCCAAGAAAATGTTTTGCTGTAGCAGCAATTCTTCTGTCCTATGTTTAACCATGATGTCTCCTATGGTGCACCTCACCATATCACTCTGTTCCCACAGCCTATACATTTTGCATCATTTTTCCTAAACTCAAGCCATCAGCATTTTCTGCTTCTTTTAAGACTTTCTCTCTAAAATGATTCACAAATACCAGTTTTTTTCTGCATCACATTTTACATTGGATACTGTCTCAATCCACTTCTGTACTGAGTTCAGCTGGTTCTTACATCTTCAAGGCTATCACAAGATCCCTCTGAGATCTGAGTTACGATATGACACAGCTGATAAACTACAAGTTCCCAAAATTGCTTTACTTTAGAAAGCTATGTTTAAGAAAACAGGCCGGAGAGCAGTCTTGTCTCTTAAGAGGCTGGCGACCCTACTATAAGCCCCATCTGCATCACATTGAAGAAGTACTTTTCAGCAGAAAGCTCCACGAATAAAGTGCCCTTTGTAACATAGTTTCTGCTCCAGGCAGCTGGCACACTCAAATAAGGATGGTGAGAGCAACAACATAGCTCACTTTCATCATGATTTGTGAGGTAGTATGGTATCTGTACCAGACACTGATTTTTGTTTGCCATCTAAACCTATCCTTGTTCAAAACCAGCAAATCAAACAAACCCACCCCGTTCACCAGTAATGAAATACTACTGGAGACTACATGGCTCTGTTCAAGGTTCATTTTCCGGTCTCCCTGTCTTTCTTTGGAAAAGAAGCACTTCTCCTTATTGAGAGGTATTCTGTCCAAAATGCCTTCTGTTTCCAAAGTCATAGAGAAGTGAAATGCTTGCTCTCTTATGAAACAACAATATACAAATTGGTGGGTAATGGGTAGACACTACCATCCTTATCTTCGACTTTCCATTCTTTTTCTTAGACCCAAAACCTTGCTTTAAAACTGTGGTTTGCCCTCCCTCCCCCAAGGCTTCCCCCAGCTTTTCTTTGTGGCTTAACAGATAAAGTCAGAACAGGAGGAGGTTTCACCACTTTCGCTGCATGTAAAAACATCAAATAATTCTGTTATTCTGAGGCTTGCTGATAGTATGAAAATTACAACTGAACACCAAGGATAGCATTTTATTTTACTGCTAGTAACTGAGGGCTTCTCTGGCTGGGTTTTTCAGTTTAGTAAATTCCCAATGCAATTGTCTTGATATGAGCCTTCCAAAAAATTTATTCTTTAACGTTTTTTTTCCCCCCAAAGAAAGTACAATTTAAACATTTATTCAGTTTATATTGAAATATATTAGCTCACATGCATTTGTCAAATCCTACTTTCATCTCATTAAAAAGGTTTCCTAGTAGTACATACCAAATAAATACTCTTATAGAAATGTTACATATAATATATTCACTCTACTACATTCCAAGTCAAACTGAAAGAAATTAAAATTTCATAGAATTACTGACTCACAGAATAATTTAGTTGAGAAGGACCACTTTGTAATTTGCTTCAAGCATGGCTAGCTTCAAATTTAGACCATATAAACAGAAAAAAGATTCCAAACACCAATTGTTCTTATAATTGCTTGTTTTACAGAGACATTCATTTAATAGTTTTGTGACATTTTTATGGTAAGACACATCTTTTTTTAGTTCAGCAACTATGCTGCTGCCATAAAATGACACAAACATCCTACTCAGATGGCAGGCACAAATAATGATCAGTTACATGTGCATATGTGTTGGTCGGTATGCATGTGCACTGAGGAGACCTGTGATGAATCATCCTATCCTATAGCTGAAAGGTGGGACTGAAAATCTTCTGTTTGCTGTTCCTTTGGAAGAGGAGTAGGTAGGAATAATAAAGGCAATTTGCTGCCATGCATTGTATCCCACAGAAAAGGGAAAGGCAATGTTCATGGCCTTCTCAACTGAGATTTAAGGAAGGCTGACTTTCTAAGGTGCAGGTCACAGCTCCTGTATTATCATTTTGAGCCTGCTCAAATGACAGCTGTCACGTTGTGTGATAATATTTGCAATAAAAAGCTTGAAATTTTAGGACTGCACCTTTAATTAGCAGTAGAATGCATTGATAAATCCAATTAATCGCATTGCAAATTTCTCACAAAATTTAAAAATATGATAGCTCTGACCCATCAGTTTAAACAGCAAGAAATCATTTATTTATTGCGGCAACAAAACAAATAAACAACTCCCCCAAAAAACAAGCAAACAAAAAAACCCAACCAACCAAAAAACTCACCTACTTTCTTAGTCCAGGAAGACACTAAATACATTTTTCTTTTGGCCCTGAACTCCTACTAGCTTCACAGGATGAGCCCTAATTTTGTATTTTCTTCCTAGTACTGTAATTGCTGGATATGTCACTTTAGATGCATTTTATGTAGGAGCAACAGCACATGTTCCTGCCTGGCAGAATCTGGATTATTCATGCACATATTGCAGTGGGTTTCACAGGCTCTACAAAACCACATCTAAATTGGTAAGTTTTCTGACGCTCGGTCTTGCATCTTATCCACTCTGAAAGAGAAGGGAGTGTACCACCTATCAAATATCCATACCGAGATGTACTGTGATGAGTGACTCCTCTGAATAATTGATTCAAGGGTCCAGGATATCTCAAAAAATTGTAACAATATGTGACACCTTCCACCTTGATGTTATTGGAAGAAACTACACAACTCTTACTCTGTAAAAACTGATACAAAATAACTAAATGTTCTCAACCTAAGTGAAGCATCATCCTTTTCCGAGCTCATTTCTCCTGAATTAAAATTTCCCTGTGATCATTGTCAATACCAAAAAACTACAAATGGCATCTTTTAGGAAAACAGTCTTAATAGAAAATGCAGCTACAAATGGCCCTGGATATTTAGATATATTATTACACATGGAGGTCTTATTATTCCTAGCAGTTTTACTCGGACAGAGCTGAAATATCGGTATAGATGTCAGTACAAAAATTATACAGTGCCTGAGAAAATGACTAAATTTCTGTTCACTCTCCATCACTTGTCTACACAGAAGACATGAGTTTTACATGGCTGTCAAACCTGACTTTTCTATCATTTAGCATACAAGCACTGAAAGAGCAGAGGAGGAATTACTCATAGATTTCATAAAAAGCAGAATCCTTGTTTATGTAATTTTACATGGTTGAAAGATAAACACAGATGTTGCATTTGCAGACACTATATTTATAACATTATTTTATCAATTATGCTGTGCTTCAGACATGGAAAAACATTGTATATTTATATTTCTTAATTCTTACAGATTTTAAAAAGTTTCTTGACAAAATGTATATTTCCATACATTTAATCACAATTTTGAGACTAAAGAAAAAAAATAAATAAAAAGTCAACTTTCAGATAACTAGAAGTAGTTTGGGCAGGGTTAATGAAAATAATTTGAAGACTTTTCGTGAACACAAAGTATTTCCCAGAAGTGACTAACACACAAAAATCTTATTTTCTACTACTTTTGTGTTCTAAAACTGTGATCTAAAGCAGGCTGGAGAAACTCTTTGCTAAAAGATCACATGGCAGAAGCAAGGCCCTGATTTTTAAAGCTGCTGTCATCTGGCTTTCAGATATCAGGTGGGAGCAGGGAGAGCAAATTTTGGGCCACTTTGATTCTCATGCAAAAATTTATTTAAGAAAAAGTATAACTTCTCAGAGTTTGTGCCTCTGTCTGATAATATGTATATATGTCACTTACAGAATCACAGAAGGCCTCCAGTGACCACCTATTCCATCTCTTTGGCTGAGTCAGGACAACCAGTGTCTCTGCCAGGCAGATGTTTGACTACCTTCCTAAAAACATCTAATGATAGAGCTTCCATCACCTCCTCAGGTGCCTTGTATCTTGAAGAATGGAAAACAGCCTTAGATGTCAATTCAGAGATGAATGTAAACTGGAAATGTCTGTGAGGGCAGATTTATCTGATTAGCTGAGATATCAACATTTATTGCTGATGTCACAGTTTTGGCCAGAGAGAAACTGGCCAAAGTTCTATCCTTCCCACAGAACTGAAATAAATTCAAGCCAAATCATGTTGTGATGCCCAGCACGACTGGCATGCTGCTAATCAGCTTCCTTCCAGTTTTAAAATGAAAGTTGCCAGGCTTACTTCTCTGATTTGTAATGAGATAGCAAGTTTTGCTTCTTTTTTTCCTGAATTTCTCTGTCTTATTTTTAGCTCATTCTTTTCCTTTACATGCTAGAAAGCTTTTAAGCATTGAAGGAACTTGCTTTTCAAGCTACTGTTTTGACTTCTGAAACACACTTAAAGCTACATTTCTGAACAGCAAAGTTTCCTTGTCCTGGCTATGACAGGAAAACATCCCCATTCACAGTCTTTGATGCTTGTCCTTCATGTGATCCATTGTATTTATTTTGCATTTAATTCATGTCTACAATAACTATGGATAGTTTTTCCTGTTGTTTTCCTGACTCCAGTTCCTTTGGGAATTTTACACGAGTCATTTAGCAATGTGTGCTAGTAGAACAGTATAACTACACTGTATGAAATAATTTGCATCTTTGGGAGTAAAATGGATGTATGCATTGGTTCTCCTCCAATTTCTTCCCTCAAGTCAGCTGGCTGAAAACCCCACTGCTGCAGGATGGTATGATATTATGTCACAAACCACAGGACCCTTTTCTGAACTTAGTAAATGGCATATGCTACTGGCATTCATCACACCTAAGGTATATTGCAATAAAACTCCTCTGCACAGTCTCTTCCACCTTTGTCTGTCAAGATTCAGATAGGAGATCAGATCAGGAGATCAGACTTAGCACTGATAAAATCATAGAATTATTTGGATTGGAAAAGATCTTTAAGATCATTGCATCCAACAATGAACTTAACACTATCCATTAATCCAAGCATCTTACTTCACAAATGGATTTACCTTGACATTCTATAAGAAACAGAAGAAAACTTTCCTGCTTAAAATGTGCCAGTAAAGAAAAAATATGGAGTTTGTCTGTTGAAGTGGAAGAGATCCTATACTCAGCTTTCCCCACAAATCCTCTGATGAGTACATTTTTTCCTCTCAGTTTGCATACTTTAAAATTTCCTTCCTAAGATCTAGCAGAACTTTTTTCCTAGAGGAAAGGGAACTTCCACTGTAGATCCTCCCCAGTGCTGCATGACCTTTACCACAGAAAGCTTACACAGACATAAAATGCAAATGCTCATATGATACAACAGCTACTAGTACTGGGAAAAGACCTCACTTTTTTATTGCATTCTCCTAAGCAGCTTCTGGCAGAAATGCTCAAAAGGTCTCCTGACAGATGGAGACTACAGTTGTCCTAGCAAAAACATGTGTGTATGGCTTGTACCTTGATGATCCTGCACTCTTACTGATATTTTACCCTTCTGTCTTCTGCTTTTCACTGACTGTTGCCTTGAAAATCTCTCCTGTTTACATGCTGCCTCAATAACTTAACCTTTCAATTTGTCAAGATTATCCTTCTCAACAAACCTAGAGCTAATCAAACACATCTACATGCATTAAAGCCTGCTGTAAACTTAATATGTAAAAGCTTTTTGCAGTCCTTAAGACCCTCTGAAGAGTACCTAATAGAAGAAGGAACACAGTTTTCAACTTGTGCATTCTCCTTTTTGTCTCCTGGGCTACTGCTTTGCAACATTCCTAGGGCAAACCTTGCTGTATGACTTTCAATTACCAAGATTAAGGATAGGAAATTATTCCCAGAGACATTGGGATACTGCTGGGATCTATGGGGAAAGAGTGAAAGAGCTGGAGTGACCTTGAGACCGAAGTCGCAACAGGCATGACAGCAAAACCAGCAAGGGGAGCATTGGAGTTATGTGCTGCTGTTGCCTACTTTTTCTCTTTTGGGTCCCTTTCTTTCTTTGATTGACAGAGAAAGCAGCAAGTGAGATGCTCAAGGTGAAATCAAAGTTCAGGGAAGAAAATTTGTAAAAAAAGCAGAGACCCAGGTGCCCTGGAGGGGCAGAGGAGAAGCAAGAAGGAGGTCCTGGAAGTTTCCATGGAGACTTTTCCCTCCACTGACAGATACCATGCCAGCAGGGAGAGAGCACAGACATTGACTCTAGCCCTGCATTTCACCTGTGGGACAAGTCTAGTCTCATCAGCTGGGAAACACTACTTGAGAGGTTTTTTAGTTCCCCTAAATACCCACTGTTAGACTAATGCCCAGGACTGGCATTCCAACCAGCCAGTCTGCCTAATCCCCTCCAAAATCCATGCTGTTTTTGCTTTCAGCAATAGCAAATGCCAGAGACAGCAGTCTGGGCAGAAGAAGTGGAACATTATTTCTTAATTCAGCTTCTGCCTGCATATTCAATCCCACAAAATACCCACCTGCCCCCCAAAAAACTCCCCAAACCCTGTATGAGTTGACATTTCCCTCAAAAAATGTTACTGTTCACTATTTAAACTACAGCAATGCTTTTGCTTGTGTACAAACAGCAGTCTCTACTCCAAATGAAGTATTAATTTAATAAGTCATTCTGTGTCTTCAGGTTGCCAGATAGATCACTTGAAGGCATTTTTACCATCTTCCAGGGTCTGGGTCCTGGGCCTTCAAGGACACAGCCTTGCAGTGTTCTTTCACACCCCTGTGGGGTCAGATCCACACTGTCACCCTGCAGGGCTTGGGAACTGTCATCTTCTCCCACCTGCAGGTCTGCAGCAAACTGGCTTTTAATGAATCAATGCAAAAATCGTTAACAGGTGCCAGAAAACATCTTTCTAGTGACTCTTGGAAGCTTGAAAAATTAGGAACACAACGAGGAAACAAGCAAAATCCTCTGCAAAGAATAACAGGCCACTGTAGAACATATTTTAAAGGAATTACAACTGATTATTGATTCCCACATTTACCCCACACCCAGTACAAATAAAAATTTTTGGTTTAGAACATTTTTCCAGATAAATACCTCCAAAAGTCTAAGGATTCCAAAACCTGATCTATTGCACTTGACAGAAGCTTGTAGTCAAACTGGTTCACTTTTTCTTTCTGTTGTTCATGATCAGGCCATAAACTAATCCACTGTTTCAGAATGTCAGATTAAAACAAGACATACTCTTCCCTCCTGCCCAGACAACACATACTCTTCTTTAGATTATTAAAGTTCAGACTGTCTTGCTTTACTAGACATACAGTTTCTTACGAGGTATTTCAAGGCCCGATCCTTGCACTCTGTCTGCAGCAGACACTTCGGAGATTCTGTGTTATCACTCTTTTGGCTGCCCTTAAGCAGCCAAATGTTCTAATGTTCACACCATGAACCTTTACCTTGATTTTTGCACGGCTGCCCTTGCATTCCTTCCCTGCCACCCTGGACGTGTTCTATCTTTGCTTAGACCACATTGTCCTCTTTCAAAGTGACAGTCGTGGTAACATTTGCACACACACTTATTATCTATACAGAGATCTGTCCCAAACTAGCAGATACATCTGCAGCACGACCGTCTGGCTGCAAGCTCACGGCGCTGTGCCACACCCTGGTGCTGTCAGATCCTCTGGAGGTGGTGTGCTCCTTGTAGCAGGGAATGGGCAATTTTTATTCTGCAGCGCACGGATCCTTTCAGACTCGGGCACTGATAATCAATGGGATCACCTGGCGGACTCAGGCAGCTGCCACCTCCACCCGGGCTGGGGCTGAGGGGCGTGTGGGCCTCGGCTCCCGGTGTGGGGTGACAGGGCCATGAGGAGGAGTGCGGCGCCGGGAGAGCAGTTCACTATTTAAATTACAGTTTTATTTATTTATATATACGGGCAAGTCCATGAGGGGGCACAGCGGGCTGCACTGCGCGGCCCCGCTCCTCACACACGGCCCGGCACCCACGGCCCACGCCGGCTGGTTTCGTTCTGGGCTTCACCAAACTCACACTTCACCGACGCGACACACCACGTTAATACGGGGTGAGGGGAAGGAAAAGACAGGAGGAAAATC